>ML170157.1:926172-1200800 GCA_004355085.1 Rickenella mellea
TACTGTAGTTTTTCGACCGGATGTTCAGCCCTTGGACAGCGTGACAAAATGAACGTTAAGTTCATAGGTGCAGGACGCCGGGACACGCGTGACGAACATATTTTAGGTTCACAGTGGCGGGTTGCATCCAAACGTCAATTAGTATGTTTGCCACCCTATACATATGCCTTAGCCACTGCGGGTGGCATTGAAATATATAAAAACAATTGATCCACATATGTGGGATATTTTTGTCATCTTCCCAATGCCAATGGCATCGTTGAGCCATCTTTGTTGTCATTTATTGGACATTGATGGTCATTAGGAAGGGGAAAGCGTCGTCGGGTGCAAATCACGCGGTATGGAGCCGAGTTTTGGAAGCACGACTAGATTTCATTCCAGCAGACATTGCGGGGGATTTTTTTATGATTTTAGAGCCATTTATTTTACAATTTACCATTCTTAAAGATTTAGGTTCATGGAGGAAAATTTTGCGTGACAGTCACGACAAAATAGGTTCAGTTCACTGACCTGGAGGACGCGTGACGAACATCCGGTCGTAAAACTACAGTATTTCAATAATTGTCAACCTAGTCATAGATTCCGAGTCCATTTTCGGCAAGCAAGTTTAGGGTGCGCTCATCGCTACACGGAGCCTGATCTATTCTCCTCAATGGATTTCAAAACACTGGCAGCGGTGGGCCTGTCAACTGGTTTTTGTGCCCAACACTCCTGGAGGAGTCGCCATAAGTCGTCTGTCAACCCACGTTCGACAGCTTCCTTGCCTGGGCGGGCAGGCCGTACGTTGGAATGTATCGCGAGTATGACTTGGGGATATCCCTTAATTTCGCAGAACGGAAATTCTCCGGTCATGACCTAATTGTTGGGCAAGGCTTGAGAGGCAGAATGCAACGGATGAATGAATATCAGCTTACCTCCAAAACTACCATTCCGAATGCCCATATATCGGATTGCTTGCTCACGAGATTATCTTCCACGAAGAGTTCAGGGGCCATCCATCGAGGATTCCCAGAGTCTTGAAGAACAGAAGATATTGGCATCTTCGAAAGATCCTCAAGGATCACAGCAAGGCCAAAGTCAGTGAGGAGCGGCTCTCCTTTGTCCGAAATAAGGATGTTGGCCTGTTCAAAGAAGTCAGAATCCGACTTGATAGAGTTGCCTCTAGTAACACATACACCTCTCAGATCTCCATGAATAACGGAAGGATTGTGGGTGTGCAAATAGTGCAAGCCCTTTGCGATTCCATGGATCTGTCGGACTGTCTAAGTGGGGATTTGACCACGATAGAAGGACTTACAATTGGCATAGTCGGTGTCGTAGGGTGAGATCGTAAATAATCTATGCAGTTTCCGTTTTGCATCCACGGCGAGACCAGACATGTTGGAAGACCTTGGAGGTCGGCCGTCCCCAGGAACGGTTGTACGTTGGGGTGGTTAAGTTGATTCCAGATCGAACCCTCCCGTCGGAATCGCTGTGCAAGAGTACCATTAGCAAACTTCAAGAGCCCTTAATGTGATCCGTGCTGTACCTTCGTTCGGCGTAGAACTGGGTCGCTGCCCTTCACAGTCAGGGCTTTCAGAGCTACATACTCTCCCGTTCTAGTCACCCCCCGGCGGATGGCACCAAACCCTCCGCTAGCATGAATAACATGAACATCCTCTGTCAGTCGCACGACGTCTGAAAGGTCGCGAACATCCAATGCAGGCAGTCGCCGTAGCTTTTTCAGTCTCCGAAATACCTCCTCAGCTGTAGGCCGCGAAGCTGGATTTTGTGCCCAACAATGCACGAAGAGATCCCACACTTTATCGTCCAATCCATGCCGTGCTGCATCTCCGGATGGACGTTGCGGGCGATCTCCCTTGCTAATGGCGTCCAAGATTTCTTTGGTACGCATGCCACCAAATGGTACCTCTGCAGAGATGATCTGGTAGAGCGTCAGACTCAGTGCTTCTATCACAAAGATCTTACCTCCAATGCTGTCATGCCAAAACTGTAAATATCACTAGGAAGAGCTGACCGAGCCATTCTCTTCCTGAGGTGTTCCGGGGCCATCCAGCGCAGAGGCATAACATATTCCTTTTCTGTCTCCCAGCAGGAACAGGCAAAGCTGGAAATGACTGCGTTTCCTCCGTCGTCTATCAGAATCGCGTCCTAAAGAACAGTTGAGTGTGACATAAACCGAGTTATTGGTCACTCACACCAGTTAGGATGGTGTGAACATATGGTGGGTCCCGTGTGTGCAAGTAGTGAAGCCCAGCAGCGACATCTGTGACCTATGACAAAATTGCATTTACAATAATTTGATATGTAAGTCTATGCTTTCTTACGATTTTAAGTCTGTCCACTCCCGTATTACGAAGCACATATTGCCTTGCGGTCCCATGCCGCATCCACGGAGAAACAATTGCATCTCCTCTGCCAAGAAAATTTCGTGATATGCCGAAGAGCGGTAAGATGTTTGGGTGATGGAATGAGGCCCAGGGTATGGCTGTCTATTATTCCAATCAATATATGAGAATTGAAGACGCCGAAAAAATCCCAAACTTTTAATCGGGCGAACTCTGACTTATGCGCAAGAGAGGTGTGCGGGCTATGAATCGCAACGGCTTTGCCAAAGACTTCGCCGGTCCAGATCAAACAGTAATAACCACCGGCGACATAGGAATTACTGATTCTCGTGATCTTGGCGGTAAAATCCGTGAGATTAATAGTGAGTTTCGGCCCGGGTTCGACATCAATGTCCATTGGTGTATCGCCAGACAGAATTTTGTCCAACTCAGTGAGTCGTTCTTGGTACAGACGAACGGTGACCCCATCGTTGTTGTTAAGGGAAGAGAAGTCCTTGAGGATACGTTATTATTCGATGACTGTGGTGCACATCTAGTAAAGCGCACAAGTTTCACAGCATCTGAGAATGACTGCACCTCCCCAATGGGCCGGCCGGCAAGCATACGGAAGGAGTCATCCCGCAGACACTCCCTTAAAAGTTTGCGGAGACCAATGGCGTCGATCTTGCGGTCCGCTTCGAATACGTCTCTCTGGGATTCTACATGTTCCCGGAGGAATTCCTGCATTTAAGCTTCTGTTTAAACCATACTTTTAGATTGTGTTCTGAAATTCATACGCACGTCTGGTGAATCTTGCACGATAGACCAAACGTCTTCTCGCGCTGTATCAATAATCTTCGCCAGATCCGCCTGTCGAATGTAGCATTCGATCGGAGACACGTCGACATGTCCTCGCAGATCCCGACAAAACATTGTCATGAAGTCTCTGTAAATTAAATTTCTTTCAGGCTGCACGATTGCAAGTGGGAGACGCCGACATACTCCGCCATTTCCAAGGCTTCTGCAACAGCATCGCTCTCAACAATGGCCTGAAATTGGTCCTTGACGTTGAGAGCGGCCCTCTTCGGCGTGTCCTATCAGCGACGGCATTCTCAAACTGAAAATGATATTTCTCACTTTGTGAACCCTCAATTTGGAGCACAGCGAAGAAAGCTGTTCGATGCTCATCTTTGAAGGCTTGGGGCAGTTAGAATGCCATGTAGGTACGGAAGCAAATCGCTAATCAGGGGCATGTACGGAAAGGGTCTTGTTATGGAGTGTACAGTCGATCAGTACTACTCGGCTATTAGCCGAGCACGTGCGCTGATGGCCGCGCCGGGTCGGAGACGCGCCGTTTCCGAGGCGTGCGACCTTGTAAATAGAGAATAATAACGAGTTTTGAGAGGGAGGGCGGGCTCGGCGGCGGCAGTGATGAGCGCGCCACCCTCTGAGCTACGAAAAACGATGCTAAACTCAAATTTAAATTATGTAATACCTATCCGCGGCATTTCCGAATAAATCCAATAAATCTAACGGTGTCCGGCACATAATGAGCGCCCGCCACACCGCATATACCGTACGAAAACCGTTGGAGTCGTCCCGAACGTCGTCCGGATTTGTTATGTTCATAACTTGTAAATATAAATTATGTAATGATTATTCTTCACATTTCACGATAGATTTAACAAATCCGGACGACGTTCGGGACGACTCCAACGGTTTTCGTACGGTATATGCGGTGTGGCGGGCGCTCATTATGTGCCGGACACCGTTAGATTTATTGGATTTATTGGGAAATGCCGCGGATAGGTATTACATAATTTAAATTTGAGTTTAGCATCGTTTTTCGTAGCTCAGAGGGTGGCGCGCTCATCACTGCCGCCGCCGAGCCCGCCCTCCCTCTCAAAACTCGTTATTATTCTCTATTTACAAGGTCGCACGCCTCGGAAACGGCGCGTCTCCGACCCGGCGCGGCCATCAGCGCACGTGCTCGGCTAATAGCCGAGTAGTACTGATCGACCCATCCCACCTTGTTATGCACTGTTTGCTTTGAACGGCTTTGCCCTCACTAACAATTTTTCTGTCGGACACAAGTTCGGAACAACTTCCTGAGTTGCAATCCATCACCCGACATCCTATCCGTCCACAATGGCCACCTCGATGGCAGCTGCTCTTGCTGCCTCACTACCTGCTCCTCAGTCTGCTCCTACCCCCGCAGCACCTATATATGAGGCTATTCCTGCGTCCATGTCGAAAGTCATCGACATCGAGGCTGAGATCCCTGTAACTAATATTCAATTAGATGGGCTGGTGCGCGACCATATCTTTTGCATTGAAAATCTAATGAGAAGTCCTCGTTTTTCGACCTGGAAATAGGTGGTCACGAAAATTATGAAACATAGTCGAGATGCACAACCTGGTGTCGCGCTCGGCCTCCTTCTCGGGATCGACATGGACGGCACCCTTGAGATTTCAAACTCATTTCCCATGCCACATGTAAACGAAGACGAAGAAAAATCAACCAAGTCGCTTGCACGGTATCAAGCGTCTATGTTACGGTCCCTGAAGGAGGTACAAGCGGATGACTCCGTCGTTGGATTTTACCAATCGACTACACTTGGCGCATTTTACAACCAAGCACTCGTGGACCTGCAAACCATCCATCAAGAAAAATTGAGACATGGAGGGATCGTGATTGTCCACGGTGAGCGACCTCTCAATGTATCTGACCGTTTCGACTCAAATGAATTTATTTTATTGAAAGATGTTCCGCAAGCTGCGCGGGGGAATGCATCATTCCGTGCTTTCAGACTGACTAAGGAGTACTTGGAAGCTCACAAAAAGGGCAAATTCAATACGCAAAGGCAAGTGTTTCTGCCGAGTGGAATTCCCGATTCGTCGGACTGACGTTTCTTTCGCAGTCTAATGGAACACCGACTTACTTTCTCCACCATTATCGAAGAAGTCCCCCTCAAAATCCGCTCCAACCCTCTCCTTGGCGCATTCTTGCAGACGCTCACCGCACCAGGGGAGTCGCGCGTCCCCGCGGCGCTCCCGCCATCCTTCTCAAACCTCGACCTGACACCGGTTGGGCTCACGCGCAACCTTGAGAGGATTCTCGAGGCTGTTGACGACTACAAGACGGAGGAAGGCAACCTTGCCTACCTCTCCCGACAGATTGCGCGCGAGCGTGCTCGGGCCGATGCACACGTCGCCAAGCGCAAAGAGGAGAACGTCCAGCGCGTTGCGCAAGGTCTCGCGCCTCTACCCGAAGATGACGTTACGCGACTATTCAAGATTCCGCCAGAGCCAAGTCGGATGGAGAGTATGCTGTTGTTGGGCCAGATTGACGCTTATGCCAAGAGTTTAGCAGAAACTTCTAGTACTGGACTTGTAAAAATGTATGCCGCAAACGCCGGGGCGAGCGTGTGATAGATATTAATATTCTAGACCCCGCTTCTTTTCACCGCAATTATATAATTTCTGAGTTTTGGATGGCGGTACATCAGACATCCGCCGTAGGTTTTAGAGGACGCTTCGGCAACACAGCGGCACGGGAAGATAGTACATGTATTTGTTTCTTCTGTGTTTTTCCAGCCATCTAATACATGAGAGTGGCTCTGGGCCAACCATAACCAGTGGATTTATAGCAAGATCACGAGCAGTGCAGATAGATCATCGCATGCGATGACAGGGATGAGAAATGCTAGTCAACTAGAGGGGATGTGTCGCTTCCCTAGCTCGCGCGTATCAACGCAAGAGGGGCTCTGGGCTGGAATCGACATGTGGAGTTCAATCGGGCAGAATAAATACCTAAAATGCGAGAATGTGGAAAACAAACCCCGGACGGTGAGAGAACTCGTATGGAAAGTAAAAAAGGAAACCATTGCATATGCAATGCGTAAACAATCAATCGACCGGGAAAACTGGGAAGGGGAAGGAGGGTGAAATCAATCCCAATTCCACTTCACGCCGTGAATGCGGCCGAGGGCGAAATCAGCCAATTGATTGAAAGCGGCAGGGGAAAAGTCCAGGTCTGTCTCGGCACAACCTGTGCAGCGGTCGACGATAGTGACTTGAGTGGATTTTCCATTATCTGGAAGGAAGATATTTGTTATTACACCACATAATTGAACCTCCAAATAAACTGCTTACAATGGGCAGTGACCTTTCTACCGCAAACGGGATTATTATTGGGGTTTCCGCCTTGGTAGCCACTACAGGACAGAGAAATCAAAATGAGTGCGATCTGAGTATGCTTGTGTGGCTTACGGGAAACTGTCGTAAAGTTTCCATGAAACGGCAGCGATGAGGTCATCGCCGCCATTGGTCCATCCGCATGAACCGAGACCAATGCCGTAGAATGTACCTGCAAACAATGAATAAATATAATGCGAGGAGAGGGGAATGAGATATATTACCATCGCCAGTCTGAGTGCCCACGAGGTAGGACGGCAAATTACCAGTAACAGCGGGTGGAGCCTGGGAAGTGGGCGAAGGCTTCTCCTTTGGAGTGGTGGACGGGCTGTGAGTGGTGGACGAGTGATGGTCATTCTGGCTCGAGGTTGGGGAGGCAGGTTGATCATTGACAGGATCTGCACCGGCATTCGCTGCGGGGGCGGGAGTGGCTGCAGAGGGTGCCTTGGAGGAGCTGCTAGGTGCGGGTTTGCAGCGACCGCCGGACCTGCGCTTGCGAGTACGAACGACTTGAGCTGAATCAAGTGGTGCAGCGTCGGCAATCGGGGAAGGAGCACGGGCAGCAAGTGCACGACGGTGGTGAACGGTGCGCAAGTGGTGTGGTGTGGTCAAAGATGAGACCGAAGCAGCCACGGAGAGGACGGCGAGGATGGTTGGGAGTGAAAACATGGTGGGGTGAGATGTTTGGAAAGTGAAGGAAAGTGGGGAGAGAACGTGTGGATTTTAAAGGAATGAGGAGATGGCCTGGAGGGGACACAGAGAGGAGGAATCGGAAAAGAGGGGACGAGGAGAGGATGAGGGGGAGAAGCAACAACTGGAAAAGAAGTATCCCGTATCCCACCCGCGCGGCGATCACCGTACCTTATGTCATCAAACATCTAACGCCACAATCCCTCAAAATAGCCTAGATCCCGCCAACCTTAACTCAACATGTACCACGCCTTGCCCTTTTCTATCACTCTTCCCCTTTCTACAAGTCTGTCTTGTTATTCTACTCTGCTTCGCGCTCGCTAATAATGGCTCTCCTCGGTCGCTGGGTTCCTCCATGTTTTGTCGCCATCTCCATCACGCCTTTTGATTCCAACCACGTTGTCATGCAGCCTCAGCAGTTCTCGATTAGTCATCGCCGCAATGCTATCTTCCTTGCTCAGCCCTTCCCCGCAAAGAAACTTTGGCAGCAACGTGTCAGACAGCATATTTTTATCTGAGCTTAAAACTATCCATGCAAACCCCGCGGATCCCTTGCTCTCTCGCTGCCTTCAACACGCCTCCGCTCTGTGCATTGCTTGCATCCGAACACTCCGTATGCTCCATACACCTTTACATGCTGCAAAGCATGAATTCGACGTGTTCGCGTATAAACACGCCGTCGTCGTTCTTCATATCTCGCCTTCTCTCGCCTCACCCCTCACCGCTCCTATCTCATCTCCGTTTAATCTTATCGCGTCTTCTCGAAGTTCCTGAAAATCACCATGCCCACGCTCGCGCTTACCACCCACAAGGCACTACTCATTCTATGTTTCGTCGCCGCGGCAGCCGCAATGCTCGCCCACATAGACTCGCGCGCTGGCTCTAAACCTGCTCACCGCCGCATGATCGCCCATCCAATGAGTGGTCAATCTAGTGGCGGCGCCACTAATTCCATGGGCACGAATACCGCCGGCTCCGCGGTCAGCTCAAGTCAAGGCGGCGGTCAAAACACCCGCGGAAGCACACTTGGTCCTACTAGTTCAGCATCTACTAACGACGGGCAAATAAACAAACACATGCGACGGGCCGTATCGGCCACCGTAACTTCCTCGGCATCTGGTGATGGCTCTGAGTCTGGGATGCCAACAGCTGTTCAGGCTACTGGCGCGGCTGCTGTATCGCCGACGGCGGTCTATTCATGCCCCGCATTTCAACAATCTTCACTCACTGGCTCTCATGTCGGACAAATGACGTACTTTGATGCCACCGGAACTGGTGGTTGTGGCAACGCTCAAACGGAACAGACACCACTTGTTGCAGTCTCCCACTGCCTGTTCGATGCCGTCGCACCTAACAATCCCAATAGCGCATCGTTCTGTAACAAGTCGATCACTATCAACTGTGAGTTCTATTCTCTCATTTCACCCTCATACTTTCTTACTTGCTGCATTGTTATCCAGTCAATGGCGATGGCTCGGTGAAGCCTGTGACCGTCCCAGTCATGGATAAATGCATGGGCTGTTCCCCGAATGATATAGATCTATCACTGGCTGCTTGGAACAGCGTATCATCTGCGGCGCCATCTCGGTTCCTGGACGTTTCTTGGGAGTGGGCATGAGACGGTGCTGCCATTCTTCAATCGTTTGACCGTATAGAGAATAGATCCTGAATAACGCCACAACATTTGAGGGCCAAATAATTAATCTGATTTTTCGCGAGTTTGTGTTGGGTAATCTTCTTTGCTCTTCGAGTTCGGTAGACGCAGAACTATATGCCAGCCCATCCGACGAAGAAGAGAGCTAGAACCCGCCTGTGAGTGCTTGATCGACAACTCCCAGGTTTAGACACAGTATGCGTTAGCCCTCAGCATCATCTTTCGTGCCTTCTCTCTTCGGGGGCGAAGAGCATCCAAGTCGGCGAAATTCTCAAGACGATGCTCAAGCTTCAGAGAAAGTTGTGCGATTGAAAGGAATTTTACAGGCTTTATATCCCGTCGGGTAACATGGAATGCATGTCCCACATGTACCTGAAGATTACTCTACAAACGGACACTTTGTTGACAATCTTACATCCGCAATGTGCGGAGTAGCATCATCCAGCAATCATCGTGCCGTTTGGCCGTCTCCCACCAAAAAAAATAATCGAAAAACACCAGAATAATTTCAAACCTCCAATAGCATCACATTTGATGGCTGGCGAAATATTATGAATTCGCTGATGGTGCTGTTCTTTCGACATGCATAATATTGGAGGCAGAGCTTGGAGGCAGAGCTTGACTTCAGCTTAGACAAGGGAATACCGCTTCGGAAATGTGGCGGCGGCAATCCTGCTGCCAGTGGCAAACTTGGACAGCAATGGTTCTCCTCTGCCAGCAACAGCGCCCGTGATTCAGTTTTACGGAATTTGCCCCGCGCCCGATATTATGTATGCTTCAGCAAGGATCTGGTGTCCTCCCTGCAATGAGTTTCAACTCACCCGTGTCACGCCGCGTATAAATTGCCTCTGTGTTCTTGTCCGTACTTCACTCTCGTCGACGTCCCCCACCAGTCCTTTTTGAATTTCCAAATATTGTCATGGCTAGGTTCTCTATTTTGACGTACAAGTCACTGATAGTTCTCTGCCTTGCCGCCGTGGCCGCTGCAATGCTCAACCGTTTAGACGCACGATTTGAATCTAAAGATGCACATCGACGCATGATCCCCCACTCCAAGCGTACCGTCACGCCGAATCCACCGCAGTGCAAACGCAAGACAAATGGAACTAGTCCTGCTCATACTGGTGTTTCAAACACTCTCACTGGCTCTGGCTCTGGCGTCCCGACGAAAACCACCGACGGTTCTTCGGGAACTGGGATGCCTAAGGCTATTCAGGCAACTGGTACCAACGCTGTAACACCAGTCGCAAGTTATCCATGCCCTCCATTCCAGTCGTCTTGGTTGAGTGGGTCCCATGTTGGCGCCATGACATATTTCGATGCAACCGGAAATGGTGGCTGTGGCGATTCTCAAACCGAACAAATGCCACTGGTCGCTGTCTCGCACTGCTTGTTTGACCATGTAGCTCCCGACAATCCCAACAAAGCGTCTTTCTGTCACAAGACCATCAAGATATCCTGTTCGTGCTCCCGTCTCTCGTGTTGCCTTGTTATTCCCTAACTTTTGGTTTCTTTTTTTCTTAGTCAATGGCGATGGTCACGGTTCGGGCGACATGAGCACTGCCATAGTGCCAGTGCTAGATAAATGCATGGGCTGCGATCCGTATAGTATTGATCTCTCGCTTGCTGCTTGGCACAAGCTTACAACTGCGGCACCAACTCGCTTTTTAGATGTTACGTGGGAGTGGGTGGATGAATAAACAGTGATACCGGAAATTGTCGATAAATACTATCGATTTGCCTTTGTAGGACGTCACATTACTTTCCTACGTTTTCCCAAACCATTTCATCGCTATTATGAGATAAACATGCACATTAAGATTGTCGGCTATTAGAAGGAACCCTCCACATTCGTACGATGTACAGTAAAACCAATCCAACTCATCCAACTTAATACAGGACATCGATAATAGGTTACCCGTCTTTGATAGGTGGTTGTTGGGTAACTTTGAATACGTCCTCATCTCGGATATTGTGAATGCCGTGTCTGCATGCAGAACATCTGTTAGACCATATTGTGGCCAGTGCGAAATATGGCTGGACACAAACTTCGTTTTTAAGTGAGACCGCATTCCATCGAAGGACATCGATTTTTCTTCAGCTTTGAATGAGGCCTTAATATGTGTGGCACCCGTTGAGACCTTCGTTGCATTACCGCTGGTGTGTTCAGCCTTGTGAAATTCTGCGAGCGCTTTTGCTTGGGAGCAATGACGACACCCGTAGATCTTCAACGTCCTCTTCTGAGCAGCGCTTATTTTTCGGCCAAGCAGTTCGGCACATAGACCCGGCTCTATCGGGTGCTTCATAACGGCGTTCAACTCGTCGACAGGAGAAATAGATATCTCCATAATGTCATGACGTTTGCTGTGTCCGAGCTTTCCTTGCAATGTCAGAAGACGTCGGGAAAAGTAGATCAAACAGCTTACGGCGCTTCTGAAATCCATTAGAACAGGGGTGGCGCATGAGTCACACCGGAATCGTTCTCTCATGGTGTGAACGGTATTGATAGAATTGGGGTCTGTTTCATTCACTTGACATAGTTTCAATATTTCTCGGGCTACCGTAATTGCCTGGAAAGTCTGAGCAACACAAACTCTATTTTCTAGGACCGTCATTTACCTTGGTGTCTGGGGAAAATTGATCCGCTTGCCACTGGTACTTTGATCTCTCTCTCTTTGATAAGTTCGGGCACTGATGGCCACAGACAGCCTGGAAATCCAATGTTTGCTCTATGGTCCTTTTCTTGCCAACCTTCATGCACTTGGTGCATTGAAATCGAGCCGTTAGCCTGTCCACAGGGTGCAACTTGTTATCACTAGTACTTCTATAGTTCGCATAACCAAGAACTTCCGAGAGTTTGATTTTGGCATTTTGAGACCAGTCTTTCAATTCGTTTTGCAGAACCTCCTTTACGACCGGAGTTCGAGTGAGCTCTTTTGTGATATCCAAGGCTGTTCCTGTTTTTCGATCTCGAAGGACTTTGATTATCGGTTGGGTTCGAAAAATAGGATAGATAGGCATAATTCCAATCTCTTTTGTAGACTTGAGGCGTTGGTAGTGATTTGCAACAGCCATATTCTTTTCCCTTACAGCCTGCTCTTCAGCTGAGCGTTGGCGGCGTTCGTGCATTCGCGCGAGATCGAGCTCAACGAGAGGTCGTATGACGTTGAAGTCTGTCCCAGTTGATGCTAAACATGTGTCAAGACGAGAGAAGCTGGTTGAGTTCACCTTTCAACGCGAACTGTTCCATGGCCAGATTTTTTTGACGGTTGAAGGCACTGTAAGATGGTGTGTTCAGAAGGTCACGGAAAGACCACCCTTCATTCTGGGCTATTTGTGAAGACCTGGGAAACGTGAGACACAATGTGTGAATTGGTTTGCAAACCCGCACATTCGATCATTCTTGAGTTTATTCGCATCATAGTGGCGGCGGCGGTCATCCCACCACACCAATAATTGTGATGCAAGCTTATAGAATTTATTTTTGAATTAATTTTCGGGGCGTGAAACAGCGAAACTTACTTCCATGATTTTGGGACGTTGAAGTTGCGCGTTGCGGTGTAGCTGCGAACATCAATATATTAAGCAAATGACATATTCATGAAACGTACAGGGCATGAATCTCCGGGTGTTGGACAGGTACGTCTACATTCATCGATAGCCTCCTTCCATTTATCTCTTCGATATAAAACCCCATGAGGTGTGACCGAGTCTGTTACATATTTACGTTGGACAGAGCAGAATCACAAGATCGCATCACTCACAGCGTCTAGGTTCAATGCTGGGCATCCATTTTTCAATGTGTTGCGCGATGCCCGAGTCCGCACTGTGAGTGTTCGTGCTTGCAGGAGAGGAGACACCATGATTTCTGGACGATGTTAGGCACGAAAAGAAAGCAAGGAAACACCTCACTTTATCCAGTCAGGGAAACATTTGTACTATTTTTCTGTTGGTCAATTTTCTACGTCGAGTCCAACTGATTTGACTGACATTACTGCACAACCGAAGTCTCAAAGAGAAGGAAGTAAAACTGCTGTCTGTATGCTGTCCGCACGCCTTGTGGTGGAGTGCCAAAGTGAGACAAATGCAATGTGGGACCCATAAGAAATGATTGCGCACTTCGCAAGTTCCACCGTCAAAAATGAACGCCGCATAGGCTGGTTCAGTGAAATTTGGGGTTGGGTCAGGGATGGGAGATGGAACGCAAGACAACCTGGCGTGACGCCAAATGAATGTCGCGCTTCGATTGTTTGCCAATGTGTGGCAGAAGTATCTGCTACAGCGAGAAAGAGAAAGAATGTCTTTCGGAGATGTCGAGGACAGTATCTCAGCCAAGAGTTCCATTGGTATCCGGGAGATACAATCCGGCTTTCTTGCATCTTCTAGCACATCTTTGAACCTCCTGGTTTCTTTAGATAGCTTGAGCTTTTTATTCGACATTTGCTACAATGGAATGGGTTATCACAGGTGAGTGCATCCGTGTCACGCGTGACCGTTCCGACATGCCTCGTGCGATCATCTCACCATCCGTTTTGGCCTCCGACTTTGGCCAATTGAACGCAGAATGTAAGAGGATGATGAAGAACGGCGCGGAGTGGCTTCACATGGGTAAGAAAATACCGCTGATTTGCCGTCACAAGGTGTATTTACTCCATTTAAACCCATAGACGTCATGGATGGGTGAATGCGCGTGCACGTCCAATTTCTCTCGACATGCTGATGGTTGTACAACAGTCATTTCGTGCCAAACATCACCATGGGTACGATTCTATCCAATGTATGGCTGTGATTCCTGGTATATGAATATGAATAGGCGCACCTATCCTTTCATGCGTTTCGAAAGGCGTCCCAGGAATATTCATGGACTGCCATATGATGGTCGCACAACCTGAGAAAGTTTGTAATAATTCCAGGCTAAAAAATATCTTTCCTAATAACCTCATCTTGTGATAGTGGGTAGATGACATTTGCGACGCCGGCGGTGCCCTTTATTGCTTCCACATTGAAGCCACTGGTAAGTACGCAAGGATAATATGAGGAAAGCAATTGGTGCGCATCATGAACGTTTTCCCCATCCAGCTGATCCTGTGTCTTTGATCCATAAAATTCATGAGAAGAAGATGAAAGCAGGGGTTGCAATATCACCTGATACACCATCAACTGCTATCAGTGACGAAGTCGCGCATGCAGCGGACATGTTGCTTGTCATGACTGTGTATCCTGGTGCACCACACGTCCGTCTCACGATGCTTTCCAAATGCTGAACTCAGGTTTAGGCAGAGGTGGGCAAAAATTCCTCGAGCGATGTGTTCCCAAGGTTGCCGAGCTACGTGCTCGATTCCCTGACAAAGACATTGAAGTTGATGGTGGTGTTGGACCAAATACAGTCGGGATGTGTGCTGATGCCGGTGAGCAGCCTTGCCATTGCTTAGCAGGACCATGATTTGAAATTGAATAGGGAGCAACGTCATTGTTGCTGGAACCGCGATTTTTGCCTCCCAAGACCCAGGTCAAGTGATTGAGATCCTCAGATCAACTGTTGAACTCGCGCAGGCGAAGGCCGCTCAGAAGTGAAAATGTGACATGAATGACTGCGTGAATTATGTATTGCGAAGGATAATGTAGCCCATACAAGATTAGAAGGATGCGTCCTGGTGTGAATAATGAACAAAAGCCATTCAGGTAAAAATGCAAGTCAGAAAGCGAATACGAAATGCTATGGATATCGACAAGGAATGCGACCTTCCACAAGGCACAGTCTATGTGTATAAATATGACAAAGGTAATGTGTTGTACTCTCATGTACAAGATTTTGGCTTCAATTTCGAAAACTGCTGCACTTGCGATGATGCAGCGCACCAGGTGGTATATCGTAGCGGCGTACCAGTTCACAGATGATTTCCGGTGTGAATGATGGTATTGTAGGCATGTAGGAAACTTGCAGAGGCAATGCGAGTGACAGCCGGAAATATCATACCCAGTGAATCCATTCTCCGTACATATTTGGGCGCTCCCCACGAATGTAAGCCTCGAAAGTCCGTTTTAATACTGATGCCCAGTCCAGATCACGCTTCTCATCATCGACAGTCTCGTCCTTGCCGGCTTCAGGCGGGTCGACACCAGTGCTTTTACTCGTTGATGACGTTGACTGCGCCAAAGCAGCTCGAGCTTGCTGCTCTCCTTTGATGAACCGAGGTCCGAGATCGGGGAAGTTGCGACTAGGGTCAAAGGGTTTCCACCTGTGCAAGTGTCAGAAGGAGTGGCTCCAGTTTCATGTGCCAAAATCTTACCAGAAGTTATGAAAGTGATAAGAATACGCGCCGCGGAAAAAGCCATTAATACCGAGTGCCTGAGGAGCGGCACTGTTCGCTGCTGGAGTATCGAAGAAGTCATCGAAACTGACGAACTTGTTAGTAACTGTCAGGCAAATAATACTGAAAATACACTCACGCTTGGAAATATGGTTGTGGTGGACGGTCTCTCTGGTAGTATTCCGTATTTAGCCAAGCGGAGTCGAATAGAGCGTCTGGTAGCCGAAGTAACAAACCCTCCAGGTATGCATCCTTTGTGTACCTCGATACGGTCATAGGATGGAAGTCCAGCCCGTTCTTCAGCGCAGTTCTGAAGAGGAATGTCCCAAGAGCCGAATTCTTGTTCATTCGAAGGACAGCGGTGTTGTACTTTTCCAGGCGTGACCAGCGGTACGCGAAGGCCCCTTTCCAACCCCATAACTCCTCCCAGTCCCGTAGGAGAATGGTGTCTGCATCCAGGTACGTGCCGCCAAAGCGGTGGCAAAGGACGAACCGGGCCATGTCTGAAAGAATGACTGATAAACGATCATACGATGATGACGACTTTGACCCGAGGCGGTTCACAAGATCTTCCTCCTCGGGCTTTGACGCGCCAGTTTTCGTATCGTCACCGGCAATGGTGACATTCGCCAACGAATTTATTCCCGCATCATCCACAGACGAAGTGATCGGTTCTTCCTTCTTCTGTGGTACCTGGATGATATGACCGCCGGAGTTGAACAGTGCCTCTTGAAGTTCCCGCCACTCATCCTTCAACTCTGGAACACCATCCAACTGTTCTGTGGTATTCCAAAGTTTGAACTGGATTACATCCTTGAAGCGTGGATGGAGAAATGGAGCTGCCCAGGGATTCGACTTGAGGTGGTTAAACATGTCCTTCCGAGCCGACGGGTTTGGAACAGCAGCTGCAGGGCCGGGGTTGATCCACAACCAGAATTGCGGTCGGCAGACTGTTCTCTGCTCATAATCTGGTGGTGACTGCAACCCAAGGTTTTGAGTGTACAAGTACGAGAGGAGAGCAAGATATGGCTTGTCTGTAAAAGGACCCGTCCAAAACATGTGATAGAGACGGGGATAGTCAGGATCACAGGGCTCCGAGTGTGACTTCGCAGTGTGGTATGTCCATGGCCGAGGTAATTCCAAGGCCGCTTCCCACTCGGCGCCGCGTTTCTTTGAGAGACCTAGGTTCGGGTCCTCGCTCTCCTCTCCCGGTCGACGTGTGACCGTGTACGGGTCTGGCTTCGACTCTTCCAAAGATTCTGTAGAATTGGTGGGTTCGTCTTCAAGATAAATATATCTCCAGTGGTCTGCTTTTGCCCTTCTCATTCGATTTTCGTTGTCTAAACCACCGCCCATGCGGAGGACCTCCAAACAATCCCGTACATACTACAGTGCATAAATTCAGGGTGGAGACGCATTTCCAAGAAGGCAAATGACGAACTTTGTTTTTAGAGAAGTCGCAATGGTCCATGACAACATCCAAGTCGGCTATGCTCCCAGGTATTGGCCGAGGTGGATACGCAACGTTCGGCGGGCTACTTTGAATATCTAAATATACACGTTTTGCGCCTGCACCTTTCGTGCTTGAGACGGCTGGTTTAGGTGGTGGTCTATATCGTAAGGGACGTTTCGCAGTTGCTCTCGGCAAACCGGGATTTAATGGTTCGACCTTCAGACCAATCTGCTCTGGGACTAGCAGGAGAATGAGCCAGGAAAGTAGGGGGAATAACAAAAGACGCACTCTCGCGGCTACTGGGGTAGTGACCACTAGCAATCTCCCAATCCCAAATTTTTTGCAGCTCCCGTCGACCATACACTAATGTTGATGGCTCGCCTTGGAAAGGAGTTGGCCATTGTTTATCACCCGACCCAAATCGCCTGGTGAGGGCAAACAGTGTCCATAGGACGATAACTGCGCCAAGCGTTAGCACGAGACACCCTCTCTTCCGGCCAAACCGTGCGCGCGTCGAGTGATAGATGCGTGATGGAATCGGTAATGGTATCTTGAGTTGGCGGCCATGAACGCCTGGTATTGGCAGAAGAAGAGTAGCGAAGTAAGATGTTGGGCGGGTTGTTAGTTGATGTTTCTCATGAATAGCGCTTGAGTATGAAGGAAGAGGTGATGTGCGAGGTTTTTCACGAAAACCATTGCCCCGCTGGGGTGTCAAGGTGAGGAGAGAAAATGTCATAAAGAGTATGGGGGATGCAGGAGGGACGTCAGCTGAGTATCAACGCTTGAGACTGAGCGACGGGAGGACACAGCGCAGACGACGAAATTTGAGAGCAACTCAATGGAGGTAGATCATCCGTGGGAAACGGAAACTTCACTTGTGCCAAACCAAGCTCAGCCAGGAACTCTCACTGACGTGTACCGAAAATTCATTCATTCATGTTCTTTACATCTACGCAGATCAACAAAATTGCATGGTTACAGTCTGAACGTCAGTGTCTAGTTGGCTCCCAATGGTTGGAGTTCGAGGTCAGCGGGGTCCGTCGGGACGGATAAGATGCGCAGCGTGTTGGTATGACCAAGACCACCCTTCCATCCTTGCACAGCGATGACTGTCGTACCAGTTTTGATAATTTTCAAGGACAATGCGCTTTTGAGTCCAAACCGGATACGGTTGTCGACCTAAAGGAGGTGTCATGAAAAAAATGTTAAGGACCGTCATGGCACTCACATCGGTCTGCCATTGGTGCTGCTCAATACCCCTGGGCTCGGGGTACCAGACAGGATAGCATCCACGATGAAGGTGGATTTGTCGCGATGTCTGCTGGTTCCTCGTCACTGAAAATAGGAAAGAACCTCAGCGCCATCAGTCGCTTCCCTGCACAGAAACGCACCTGTGATGATGGGCACATTGGGCCGGTATTTGGAAATAAGTCGCGCAGTGTTGCCACTCGTCGATAGCACGAGGATCGCGCTCGCCTGCTGCTCGGTGGCGGCAGCCACAGCCGCCATTGCCACAGTCTCGACGGTTTCCGTCGGAATATTTGTCAAATTCCTCAGCTCATCGAACAAAGGTGGGTGACAAATCGCTGATTCCGCCAGATAGCAGGTCTCCGCCATCATGAGAACTTCAGGGGAAATTAAAACGTTGACAAACCCAGGATGTGTGAACCAACGCACCAGCCTCCACGGGATATTTGCCTTTCGCAGTTTCCCCAGACAACATGACACAGTCCGCTCCATCAAGCACCGCATTGGCAACATCGCTGACTTCTGCACGAGTTGGCCTTGGGTTGTACTGGACACATGTGTCAAGCCATTTAACTAACAACAAGAGCGAACACCACTTACTGTCATTGACTGTAGGTGACACGCTCAGTCAGACAGGTGTGAAGGAGAATGACGATCGCACTTGCCTCGAGCATTTGAGTTGCACAAATGACAGGCTTGCCCGCAATATTGCATTTCGAGATCATCATTTTCTGGGCCAGGAACACCTGGCTGGCTGGAATTTCGATGCCTAGATCACCACGAGCGACCATCACGCCGTCTGTGACTTTCAAAATCTCATCGAAATTGGCGACTCCTTGCTCGTTCTCGATTTTGACAATGATCTTTATGTTGGCACCGTCCGGGCCGAGAACTTCACGGATGTGGGTGACATCTTCAGCACGGCGTATAAAGGACGCAAAGATCATGTCGACACCATTCTTGACACCAAATTGCAGGTCTTTCTTGTCCTTCTCGGATAGGGCAGGGAGATCGACCGCGGTTTTCGGCAGATTGACGCCTTTCCTGGATGAGAGGGTTCCGGCGTTCAGGCAGCGGACGCGGACATTGGGGCCGTCAATAGCCAAAACAAGCAGAGACATAATTCCTGGTCATTGGAACATGATATGGGAAAATAATCCACTTTAGAAATGAAAAACGAACCGTCATCGACGTAAATGAGTTTGCCTGGCGCGGTGACTTTCGGCAGGTTTTTCTGTTACACACGGTGTTGAGCATGGCAAAACGGTTGGAACCACTCAGACCGACATAATCCATATACACAATCTTGTCATCACAAGTATCCGCGTATTTCTCCTCTGTGCTGACGATAAACTCATGACCAGCTTCGACATTAATCTGAAGTACGTATTGAGCGATGAGCGAATCAGAAGCATCAAATTTGGACGAGTGAACACGAACGTCCATGCCATCCCTCATTTGCCCCGTACGAATCTCAGGCCCTTTCTATGAGGGGTGATAAGACTGGACGTATTATGCATGTTGAATAAATGCAGATCTCACGGTGTCCAATGCAATGGCGACTGGGCGTCCAGAAGGGTCCTCTGTGCAGAAATGGTCGAAATTAGCATCCGAACAGAACAAGGAAGAACGTGGAGGAGCGCACGGGCGACCATCTTTCGAGTGTTGTCTATTACACTTTGATGATACTCATATGAGCCATGAGAAAAGTTCATGCGGACTAAACGCGTGGCTTCAGATTCAATTGTGCGAGATGGTCAACATATGGGCCGACCAATGTTGACTCCAGCCCTTCTGAGGTCTGCGAGCTTCTCGACCGTATTGACTTTTGGGCCTGCATCGCAGCATTCACATCACCAAGTCTGAAAGGATAAGCTGGGAACATACCGATGGTTGCGATAATCGCGGTCTGTCCATGACGTTGATGTTATTCGTTTGAAGATAGTGGTAAGGCGAGAATGTCTGCGTACTTTTCGGAGGAACTTTGTGTCCTCTGTTGGTGGGGCAAGGTTCTGTGTCGACAACGTTGACAACCATTCAAGGCGAGACTTGACAGCATCTGAGCGACCCATGGTGAAAGTTTGATTTGAGTGCGGTGTTTGGGGAGGAAGGAAGATGGGGAATTAAAGACGATCGCGATGGAGAGTTGTTAAAGGGTGGAGCTAAAGGGGAGCGCCGAAAGATTGATAGGGTAGATTTACGCGTTGGGGATAGTCAACAAATATGCTATTGGAAGTCGTCGAGCCTGTTACTACGCGGTGGCGCCGAACATCGCGGCTGTCGGACAAATCGAATCACGAACGTGTTGAACAACTTCTCCTCGTATAACAATCCTAAAAAATACACTATCGCACCACTAGCAATAAAAAAGAAAGAAGGACGAGAAAAAGAAAAAAAACAGCGAGAGCAGCACAATCCAGCGGTCAAAATTATACTCGTAGATACATCTCACAAGACCCTCAAGGTCCACCCATGCATTCCCCCTTCCGTCGACGCCGCCGCTTGCGTCGCTGCAGCAAGCCAGGCGGCATCAGGAGCATTGGGCCCAGCAGTACTGGCATTATGAAGATCTATACCCTGGAAAATGCTTTCGCATGCAATGGTGCGACCAGAGTGATATCCAATCCCATCAACTCCACGGATGAACAACAAGGGTAATGTCCGCCCAGCTATCGACATGGTCGGCACTTCATGACTGCTAGATGCCTCCCCATCAGCCTTGCCATCTGCACGCGTAGGATGACCATTTTGAAGGCGATTCGCGTCGCCTTGCAAAGTCTTGACTATGTCCGAAATGGGAGGCATGTCCACGATGACTATCGTATGAAGTGGGCCAGGGGGCATGTACCGGGGTGCAGGCGCTATAGGTGGGTCACCGGACATGGCTACTGCAGATGGGTCTATTTGTCCTGGCGAACCGTCCGCAAGAATTGGGCCGTGTGAATTGTTATGAACAAATGATGAAATATTGGTCAAAGGACCAGGAGGGCTAGTTCGATAAACTTGTTGATTCAGTGGACCAATGTCACCAAGCCAAACTTCCAGTGGTGAATGCTGTCCGGTCTTGGGATTTTCATAGAAGAAATTCGAGACCGTGAGCTCGACTTGGTGATTAGTTGGGCGATAAACTGGGGCAGTAAACAGTGTTGGGAACGGTGTGATGGGCATTTCAGGTATGTTATTATTTCCAAGAGCATCGAAAAATGTGTACTGAAATTTTGCTGACAGTTTTGCGGGTTAGCTTCGGCGTTACTCGCGTACAGACAAGGAAAAACTCACAAATACCGACAATTGTCCAGCATAGGTAGTCGTCGACTTCATCGGTGACTACACGCACACCGTCTTTCATTTCTTCCCGCACTCGGGCAGATTGGAATAACAGATGATGGGTTCCGGCTTGTGACGAGACACCGGGAGCTGGTGGTGCAACCACACCAGGCGTGCCAGGCATAGGACCTGCAGCAGACAGGTAATGGCGGGAACCATCAGGATTTACTCTCTGAAGTGCAATTTTTTGCATTTGGCTGACAGGACCACCATCTTCGGCAGATATTTTTCCCTTGTCAACTTTTCTTATAATGAGAGGAGCAGTGGCGATGCCAGACAGGGAATCGGAGAGCACTATTTCACACCCATAAGTCACAGGCTGCGGCCCGGCTATGGTGGGAGTTGGAATAATTAGAAAAATCGTCACAAGTCACGTGTCGACGTACCGATCGTCGTCGCGTCTGCCGGTCGACGCAAAACGTTGACATTGAATGCGGACCACGAGATGTTACTTGCACACAAATGCGCGTGATCTATGGTCATATACTTGGTGCGAACGGTCTGAGAATTGATACGATTGAACAGCGAGACTGGGCCACCAGCAAGAATGCAAGACGCTATGTTACGCGTCTTTGCTGTCTTCTTCGACGGTTTTGAAATGATGGTTACGGGGGCTGATTCAAAAGTAGCCCACATACGCGCTGGACGTGGTTCGACACCTTCGACTTGCATGGCGGGGGGCGGGGGTTGGGCGATCTCGAGAGAAAGTTGGAAGCTCTTGGCTTTTGCTGTTCCGGTGACATGCAGGAATTTGAAGCTTGCCATCATGTTGCTGTCGATCGGCGCTTTCTGCTCGGGAGATTTATCGCCGCTCTCAGAGACGATGGACATGGAGAGTTGGTGATCGCGCATATGTCCGAAAGGACCTTCGATTCGAACCAATGGGGGAGGGCAAAGAAAGCGTTTCTCGCTACCATAGGATTTCTGCGCAACTGCCGCGTGAAGGCAAATTACGGTAGTCATGTTCATGAAGCGGCCTTGATCCTCGGTTACATGTCTCTGCACGGTTCGGCGCATTTTTGCATGGTTATCCTCGGAGTCCTCGTCTTCAAGTTTTCGCTTACTTGATGATGGCTAGAAATAGAACCGATCACAATGTTACTAGTGGAAGGTTAAAGCGATGTCACGCCTGCTTACCTGGCCATTAGGCGCAGAGTCTTGCTTGGCTGCGTCCGGAGTTGATTCGTCCGTCGACCAGTTCGCGTGTTGTCCATCATTGACGGGCGTTTGACGGTTTGCGGCGAGCAGAGACTGAATAGACATTGGTGGAGTTGGGGTGCGTTGTGGATTTTGGGCAGCGGGTGTGGGTGTGGGTGTGGAGGGGGATGCTGCAGCCTGGGTGCCATTCTGAGAGACCTGGAGGGAACGGGGTTGGATTGAATTGGAGGACGGGGAAGCTGAAATTTGGGAAGAGTTTACGAGAAGATTAATTGAGGGTTGAGAAGAGGAAATGTCGCGGTTGTCGTGGTTGACGACGATGTCTGGTTCATGGGCTACTGCCGCCATTTGTTCGTGGAGGAAGGCGTCAGAGGCAGCGTTGAGGAAAGGAGGGAAGGAGTGAACAGTTCTCATAATTCCAACTGTGGGAACAACAACTCCTGTGGGGATGGGAAAAAAACACAACACGTGGGACAAACTGGTGAGAACCGTAGCCTTTTATCTGTCCTTTTCAATCTCCGAAACTCTATTCCGCTCCTCCCTCTCTGTCCTATGCTCCTGCCTCGCAACCCAGCCACCGTCTTACCCGCCATTTCCTTACAGTCACCATCCCACATCCCACACATTACAACTATCTGTCCTCCATCCGCTCAATTTCCTCAACCGAGTCAATTAAGTCATCTTTTCCCATGGCCAGAACACATCAATCAGAACTACCTATACAGTCGTCGAAGACAGAAGTGCATTTCAAACACCTCCATTGGTGCAGCGAAAAATCGGTGTAACGTATCGTAATGTCCCCATTCGCATTCCCAACCCTCTCCGCCGCTATCAAGACTCCATCCATTCATGTCATCCCTGCGAGCCGCCGTACGGTGTCGTACACCATGCTCATCCACCCGTCCCTCCGATGCCCTGTCTCCGACCCAGAAGAAAGGAACAGCCCCTCAGAAGTCAGTGCACCATGCGAAGCCACCTCTTTCGTGTCGTCGCTTTCGTGTGCTTCCCGTCTTAGGCATTGTGCTTCATACAACGCGTCGTGATCGACCGGGTCCTCGGAGTAGAACGGCGTCAGCGGTGGCGTGTCGTCCAACATCTCAGGCGGCATTTCATCCAGTGGTATTTTCGGCAAGTAAGATAGCATTCGTTTCGTTGCTGCGTGTTCGTCAGCAACACAGTCTTCGTGTGTAGAGATACCACAATACATACAGAATGAGAGTATTCCAAGCTTGTCCTCGGTTGCAATGACTTCCTTTGCGTAGTCATCCAAATAATCGCTGGGAATTACACTTGGAACGGTCGACTGCAAGGGTACTTCCAGCGCAGGCACGTCGAAGCCTGCAAACGGTTGCCCCTGTCGCTTCGCAATTACGTCTCCGTCTCCGTCTTCGTCGGGTGGCGACCTCAGCCAATCCCATTCCGAAGGTGGAGAACCTGGGCGAGATGGAAAGAATCCTGCGAGGTTGAAGGGGTCTTCTCTGACCTCGCCGAGAGGCGAAATTAAAGGGGATATTAAAGGAGTGTCGACGATTGCTATCGCAGGGTGAAGTGCCAGGTGGGGCTTTGCATTATTTTTTTTTGCACGAGATGCGCTGAGGGATGAGAGAGGGTGCGGTGCTGACTTTGAGCGAGGTAAGGACATGGTGGGCTGAGGTCAAGAGGGTATAGAGCTCCCGTTCATTCCCCGGATGGTTGCGTGGAGCGGGGAAAAGCGTATATGAGCCTCATCAATTCCGCAAGCGTCACTTGTGACTTGGATATAACTCTAAAACTTTATCCTTAGAAAGGAAGTCCATTACCACAAAAAGTTAACTCATTATTCATCTCGAATTTTATTGCAGAAACAGGAGTATGGACAGGACCACATACGAGGCGGAATGAGATGTCTAGACCTCAAAACAAGACACGTCTCGTATGCTGACTAAAGATAAAATCGTGAAAGAACGTAATGACATACAGAACGAAACGATGGCAGGATGCGATGTTGTCCGTGGAAGTCATGATCTGGCAGCATATAACTGCCAGCGACAGGGTACAGTATGCAGCAAGAAGGGAGGGTCCATGATTTTGAAGGGGATGATAATAGTGCTGGAAATCCCCAGGTCCGTTCGCGCACAGGTCCGAATGCTACAGCCTAGATAATGACTAATTAATGGAATGCACATACCACTCAATCTCGTGTATCAGACGCCGGGAAGGTTGCGATTTGCACGGCTGGTCGTCCTGCCAGGTTCACGGGCGCGCGTGGGAGAGGGGAACGGAACGCCAGAATCTTTTCTCTCGGCATGTCTTTCATTCAATGGCACGTCTGCTTCGGTTTGATGCCGCTGCCAATCCTCCACTTTAAGCAGAGATTGACGTTTGGACGACGACGCAATGGCGGGAATCTTGGCAAGTTGGTCCGCGCTCAGGGTACGGCGGTGGCTCTCCCCTCCACTTTTTGAGCGCCTCCTCTCTGTTGAGTTACGGCCCTCTTCGGATTTACGCTTAGCCACAACCTCCGCTTCCTTCCGTGCCATGACCTGCTTTTCGACAGCTTTAGATCTCTCCCAGCGGTTTTTAGCCGCACTTAGCTGAGCTTGCTCTTGCTCTGCTTTGCTAAGTGGTTCCTGGAGGTGCCGCATTTTTTCGCGATGCCGCTCATTCAGCTCTTCAAACGTCCGCGTTCGGGCTGGCTCAGGTCGCTGGGGAATAGGTGCAACAACTTTCTTTGGAGGAAGAATGGTTATGGGTACCCTAGAACCGGAAGGACCCACTGAATGGCGCCTCGTAGTTCTTGTAGCGGTCTTCTCATCTGGATCGGGGGTTAAAGAGGATCGAGTGTTCGCAGATCCGTCGCCGAGACCAAAATCGCCAAGTCCCAGAGCACTCTCCCGCTGCTGACGACGCTCAAGAGCTTCTGAAACGGCGTCAGGTACAGGCATATACTGAGATGCGCGAGTTGGCACAGCGGACGGCAGGATGGGTGCCGATACACCGGCAGGTGGTTGAAAGAGTTTGCGATCACTGACATACGCATCCCAATCCTCGCCTTTCAGAGGCACGCTGGTAGGTCTGCCGATGGACGCTCCGACTTCTGCGGCATTCGGGTTCGACAAGACTTCAGCAGATTGCCTCCGAATCCGGGGTTCCTGTTGTCGAGGAGGGCGTAAATGGGTTAAGCCATCCATAGCCGTTGCAAGATCCTGGCTGAGGGTCCGGCGAGATGTGAACGACTGATGTCTGGACCTTGACTCGGGAGTCTCAGATGAAAGCACATCGATAGACTTCCTGATGTTCTGGATTTCAGCGAGAAGCCTTTCCTTCTCTTTCAGCGCCTCAAGTTCGTCAGCGGAGAGGTTTGTTTTACGACTGTTGTCCTTGATATCCCTAACAAAATCCTGGGGAAGGTCTCTCTGAATACCGTTTCCCAAATCCAAAGCAGGTAGTGCGCCGATACTCTGGCGTGGATCTTTCGGTCTACCCCACTCGTCTTCAGCAGGACTCGCAGCCACGAAATCTGACACACCCGACTGATACCGAGCCCGACGCTCTGGAATTCCCGGAGTCAAGGTGAATTGCGATGCGTCCTCGACACTTGGAGAACGGACTTCTTGGTCTCTCATGAGTGGCATGCTCGAGTACTGAGAGTCTTTCCTGCCGTGCTCCTTTTCCCACTCCTCCATATCTTTCGCGGTCCCAGCAAACCTGGCAGTGGCTTGCGCTTCCAGCTCCTCATCGCGTCTCTTCTGCTCGCGCTTGATCTCGTTGAGTTTGAACTGGAGAATTTTGAGGATTCGCCACTGGACAGCGGCGCCCATCAATGCTACTGCACCGATCAATCCCAGTTCAATTTCCATCATCTGGGAAACGGGAAAATGAATGCCAGCATTGTAAAATTTAGGGAATAGACTGTCGAAGCCAAGGTTCCAAATGTAGAACTGATGGAGATAGCTGTCAGGCGGTCCATCATCATGAATGGGGTGAAATAATTACCTCCTTTAAGCCAGCCGTTGTGAAGCAGTCAACACCTAGAATGAACGCTGATGCGCCAACCACGGCGGTGGCAGCAAGAAGGACGTGATAATGAAGTTTTGGTATGGTGCATATAACGAAACCGACCACACCAAGTCCTGCGGTGAGATAAGGAAGTTGTCCCAAATAAGCATACAGCGAAGGTATTCACCGATATACATGATCCACCTGAGACCAATTGGTCTAATGAGACCGCCATTCCTCAAGCACTGGACCCAAAGACCAATGGCGAAACCGCCCCAGGCACCAATGAAGTACTTGGCCTGCTGCCAGAAAAAGATAGCCACTCCTCCGCCTGCAACCCCCGCGACGCCACAGGCTAAGACGAACAAGCCGCGAAGTGTCTGGTTGGGGGGATTTACAGCAGAGAGAACTCCAAACTTGAGAATAAGAGCCAGGCATGTGAGAGCAAGGGTGTAGAAGCCTATGAGAAAGAAAGAAGACCTGTGATGGAGTGATGATGGTGAGTTGGCGCTGACATTGATGAGAGTGGCTAGGCACGGTACCATCTGTTCTTATGGCCCCAAAATGCACTCGGAAGGCCTGTGAGGATGAGAATAGCACCGAGGACTCCAAAAGCTGGATCGAGCCTTGTGTCTAGTGAAATTGGCTTTGGAGTGGGTGTGGCGGAAGCGGATCCGTTGGCTGACTGGGTTGGGGATGGAGTGGAAGATGAATGGGAGAGCGTTACGGTAACATTAAAGGTCGTTGCGATTACGGTAGGTACTGGTACGTTGTTTCCAGCTGACCTGGAGAACTGGGTTGTAGTAACGCTACTTGTCGTAAGGCTTGTCGTGAGGTCTGGTGGGGTGGAAGAGGTGGACTGCGCTTGGACGAAGGTGGATAAAGAGAAAGCGAAAATAGAGAAGAAAAGCAAAGATGAACGCAGCCCGTAACCCATGGCCTTGGGGGGGAGAGGGGATGATGTTGGGAGAAGGAGAAAGAAAAGGAGGAAGTGGGAGACTTGATGTTGCCACGGAGGGGATAGAAGACCCCTACGTCACGGACCATTTTGGTCACGGCAACTATTAAACGCATACACATGTCAGCCTCTAATCGCGATTAACACTTTATTTCGTATTTCACATTTCCAATACAAATATCATAACGTTACCACACCCACTCACACTCACCGCCCTGCATCCACCGCACTAAGCACCGAGGCCCATCTCATACCATCTTGGGCTAATCCCGACCTTCGCATATATTTGGCTCATCCATTTTGCTTCCGTGATCGTCCTTTCCTCAGCAAGCCTGTCTTCTGGACTCAAGAAGCTCACCACCGTCCCGCCCCTTCCGAACCTGTTCACCCGTCCAGCAATATGCTCAAATTCATCCGCACTGCTTGGAGCACCAAGAATGAATACGTGGCTCAATTCCGGAATGTCTATTCCACGAGTTGACGCCGTCGCAGCTACAAGTAGAAGAGGCTCTGTAGAAGCCCTCTTGCCGACCCTCGTCGCTAGCTGACCCCGACCACCTTGATCAATCGTAAAATCAAGACTGTGCGCGTTGACTCCGAGGTCACGTAGTTCCTGAATGGCACGCCGCACAGGATTGGATGGGGGTAGAACCAGAAGCGCGATGGACGACACCTCAAGGGCAAACACAGTGGCAATCGCTTCCATCATCGGCGGCCTAACATGGGGTAATGGAGGCTCCATAGGGAGAATCCCTGCCCCATTTTGTCAATTGAGATGAGGTTCGGGCTGCGTTATATACGTACCTAACCATCTGCCTTTTTGGTTTGGGTGCTTGTCACCGTCCTCGGAAACACGAGGAGTCCCAGGCTGATCGCCAGAAACATCGGTGGCGGACTCCATGGGAACGTTCTGGAACGCGAAAGAGTTCTCCGGGTTGTCCAATACTCCGTCCATGTTCTTCATTCGTCCATCTCTGTCCACAATGAGCGCGTGATAAGTCACTTCTTGTATTTCACGTTTTCGAGGTCGAATGCTGTCAAGATGAACGTAATCTTCCAGCCAATGCATGTTATGCATATAATCCATCAAGTTCGACGTTACTGTTGCTGAAGATAAAACTACTTGCAGAGATCTCTGCTTCTGTAGTAAGTGACCTGCTGGTTTCGGAGCATTCTGGCTCGAAGCCCTATCGGACGTCTCATCTTTGGTGGAATGTTCGGTACCGGACCGGGCCCCTGGTTTCCTTGCTTGAAGAATTTCACCCAACAATTTCCGCGTGGGGCTTGGGTGGTTTGTAAAGTTCTTCCACGCCCTGTGCGCATTCTCGGGGTTTAAATTTTCGGAAGGCAAGTCAATAAGGTAATCCACCTCATCGGCGACGACAGTAGACAGCGTGTTGATATCAAGAGCGTGCTGGTCAGCGTCGTATATCTCAAGCAGTGCTTGCGGTGTGCCAATCAAAATCCGGGGACGCAAGGTTTGCAAAGAGCGGAGGCGCGACTCCAGTGGGGTATCCTGCCCGCGGACCACTACTTTGATAATCGCATCCATGTCGATTGACTCATGACGTGGAAGTGCTCTGTGAATAGCTTTGGTCCATTCCAGCATTTGGAATGCTAGATCACGGTGGGGAACAATTACGAGTGACGCTATGCCAACATCGGTTCTCATTGGTCCAGTCGAAGTGCCTTGATATGCCATGTTAAGCAGGGCCAAAAGAATTCCAAATGACCTGTACAAGGTGGCCCCAATAATAAGACCACGTTGGCTTTGGAACGGGTATTTCAACAACGTACTTTCCTGTACCAGTTTTATCGTGGAGGACCACATCTCGACCCGCAAGAATCAAGGGAGTGAATTGCACCTGACTGCGCGTCGGTTGCTTCACGTTTGGGAATGATTTTCGTAACGCGTCAACTAGTGGCGCTTTGAGGCCCAGCTCGCGAAAAAAGTCGAAGGTCCGCACTGTACTGTTGTTGCCATTGCGAGTTTGGTTTCTATTGTTAGCTCGCTTAGTGTGTGCTGAGCGGCGGATTAAGTGGGAACAAGGAGGCTCGAGTAACCAGCAACGAAGTCGGCCAGATCTATCCAACGCAGATCGGAGGGTGTTCATAAAATGTCGAAACAGTGCAAACTTGAAACACTACTTGAACGTCGCGTCAAGGTCACGGTCACACCCCCATTCTAAGTTACGACCTTCATGCCAGCTAAATCCTTGGCCGAGTCCGAGTCCTCAATCGATGAGGACAGCGAATACGACTCAGACGAAGACTATCGCATAGCACAACAAGAATGGGAGGATAGCTTGCAACAGTTGCAGTTGCTGATCTCCGTATTTCTCATGCCGTTCGTTGGCAAGTGGTTGGGGAGGAAATGGAGTCATTTAGGTGATCCTCATCTCTTCTTTCTCTGAGAATACTGTTCATGTCAATTTTTTATTTATTTAGCGCATGCGCGTTATCAACGGTTAGGGTTGGGCTGGGCTTTCTTCTTTGGGGAAAAATATCAATGACACCACTGCATCATTTATTGAACATGTTCCCGGATTCTACGCTCCATGTCCGCAACCCCCCACATCGGTTTGAACCCGACCATACGCATCCTGTCCACCATTTCCTTCGCGTAACTCCACTCGGACCGTTCGATGAGGCCACGAAGGATAATGTACCAAGTGTCGTGAGAAAACGGCACGCGCAACCATTCCATCTCATGAATGTATTGTTTGGCACTTTTCAAACCTTCAGGATTTGGATTGTTTAAGCATGCTTTAAGGAGAATGTGGTAGGTGACACGGTTAGGTCGTATTCCGCGAGCCTGCATCCGCTTTGCAATTTCTCTAACCTTTTGACTAACTTCAGCTGCCGGGAGATGTCTGGTTCTATGGAGGCCAGCCAGCAGAGCGGTGTAAGTGACTTCGTTGGGTTGCGCATTCGGATCTTTCTCCATCAGCGCAAGAACATCGAATGCCACTTGTATACCCGCCGATGTATGTTCTCGCAGTTGGTTGTCAATCATTGTTGTGAACGTCGCGACGTTCTCCTCAACACCCATAGACTTCATGACAGCGCGCATTCCGTCAACCGCTGAAGATTTTCCGGTCCGGTAAAGAGCTGAGATTACTGTGGAAAATGAATGCACATCTGGACGCCCTCCTGTATCCTGAAGAGCTCGCAGTATAACTGACATCTTCTCGATGTCCCCTCTCCTTCCGTAGTAGCGCAAGAAAGTGTTATACGATATGACGTCTGGCTTAGGACCACGCGCAGACATGGTTTTTAAAAGAGTGTGGGCCGCCAACGGATCTGAGTTGATCAAAAGACCATGTAAAACCGCATTGTAAACCACCAACTCTCTATTCGTTAGATTGACATCGGCCTTGTAGGATTCGAATGCTCTCAATGCAAGCACCTTTTCCCCTAATTGAAAAAGAGTGGAGAGTTTTGCACAGTAGGACATGGCATCCGGACTGATCCCGGACTGAACCATTGTCTCCCAAGTAGTCATCAGCTTCGCTAATGCACCCATTTCTCGATAACCTTCGAGGAGAGCGTTCCAAACTGTTACCGATGGCTCGATGCCAAGGTCGAGCAAATCTGACCAAAGGTTTTCCGCCAGATCCTCACGTCGGCAGTGCAACAAGGCAGTCAAGAGTATTGCCCAAGACCTCTGTGGCATGATGAAAGGTTTCGATGCTGAAACCTCCGCTGTGTTTCGAGCCAGCCATGCCCGCGGCTCAGTGAAGCCCGATAAAATAGACTCGAGTAGTTTCTGAAGTTCAGAGACAGACCTGTCGCGCGAAATATTTCCAACATGTTTCGACAATATCTCCGGAGAAGCCACCAATCTGGCGGTTATTAAATCTCGTATGTATCCATCGACAGTCCGACGAAGGTTTTGGTCGTACTCGAGATCGGCAAGAAGGGCTCCCACATTACCAGCATTAAGCCGAACGGAAAGATGGTCGGAAATCAGTCGCAACGCTTCCTCGAATGAGTCCAAAATGGCGTAAGCAGCAATGACGGGTAACATTATCGTGTCCCTAATGTCATCATTCCACGAAACGCCATTTGACACATCGAAAAACGCCATATTGGATTCTCGGGTAGTTCCTCTTGTACGTTCAACCACTCCGCTAGGGTCTGGAATGACCTGCATGGCGGTCAACCTATTTTTGTACTGCATGAAGAGGTCGATCACAGCAGCCGCATCCCGAGTCTTGATGTAATACATCATGAGAGCGCGTAAACCAATGGGCTCATTCGCAGTGGCAGCGGTGAGGGCTAAGTAATGTAGGGCATTGCGTTCCCATTCGACCGATGTCCCAAATGGTTCAACGGTTCTGGACTCAACGAGCCTTGAAATGAGCTTGAACTCTGGGGGTCCTAAAAGATGGCCAAGTTTATCCTTTTCCATTTTCATACAGCTTTCCCAAGTGCGAAGGTGGTCGCCGTTGTAAGCAGCATGCCGAAGCGACGCAAGCTGGGCGGTGATTGTCCGAGTTGGGTCGACGTTCGTTGTTTGAGGTTCCAGAACCCGATCATGGCTCTGAGCTATTTTGTTGGGCGTGGATCGCCCTTTCAGAACTGTGGATGCGAATGATTTCGAGTTGGCATGGTGTTGTCGCGGTGGTCGACGTGTCGTCGCGGAGGTCGGAATAAGAAGACGTGGGACAAGGAAATCCAGGAGGCCGGTTTGAGTTACAGAAGTTCGGGCTAACATCCCCTCTGAAGGTTACTATGACACTATGACACGGCAATGAGTTGGCTTCCGAGCCAATGCATGGATTTTACTTACTGTGCTGTGTTGACAATTGCTGAGAAGGACACCTCATCGTCCGTAAAAGGAAATCTTATTCTGAGTGGGGAATCTATACAAGACCATCAACAAGTACGAAGGAGGCTCAAGGCTAAACAGCAGTCTGATCAAGCGCAGGGCCTTTCCTTCCTGATATACTGGATTTCCATTTCTCCATATTGTCAATGTTGTAGGCATCCCCGGCCACTCCTTTTGCAGCATCTCCAAAGAAATACGTCGAATTGCCTGAACCGTTGGCAATGGCTCTGAGTTGCTCTAATCTCTTCAACTCGACAAGAGCAGTCAAAGCCATGGTGCGATCTTTCTCGGTGGGTGCACCTGTTCCATTGGCCAAAGTCTTTGCAACTACCTCGATCTGAAGAGCCAGAGCTTTGCCTTCATTCCTGGCAGCTTCCATGCTTCCCTCTGATTCGATTATCAATTTCTGTTTCTGTCCCGCCGCACGATTCAACTGAGACTGCAAAGCTACGGAAATTTTTGAGTGCAGAAACAGTGAAATGGTCCAGAATGCACACCTCCTTCAGACTCCAAAATCGTACGCTGCTTATGGCCCTCCGCGACATTTACCAGTGCCTGTGTGTCTAGGAGTTGTTTTCGTCTGTCCCTTTCTGCGGCCATTTGCAACTCCAGCTGCTTTTCGACTTCGCGATTCGAAGGTTTGAAATTCTGGATCTCAAATCGAGTGCAGTCTACGCCCCATTTCTTCAGGTATTACTCGTTTCAGTACCACGGAATACGTTAGTCCGGACAACACACCTCGATGCTTCCTCCGATGACAGCATGAAGTTGATTGTTAATTTTATTTCGGTCGCTGATGACGTCGTCGTACTGGTGGAATTTGTTTGAATTATTAGCATCGAGAGCTAACGTACCACTTGGACGACACTCACGGAAAACACGCCGATTACGGAGCGTACCGCTGACGTCCCAATATTTCTGACATTGCTGGTGAAGTCATCGACGGAGAAACAGGCGTGATAAGAGTTCCTAACGCGAAAAAATAGGGAACCAGATATCAAGACCGGTACATTGTCACTCGTGAAGCTCGCCAGGTCTGTGATATTGACCTAGTAACATCTCAACTCTGTCTTCACAGTGTTTCAAATGAGAACGCACGGATCTTTCTCGCATATCTACTTCCTAAACCAAGAGGTAGGTCAGAATATAGTACTAGCAAAGGGACATGGGGAGTACCGACTTGAACGGTATGATACAAAGGCAACATCAGGCGTAAACCAGGTTCTAGCTTGACAGGGTTCCGACCAAAAGAGAGTCTCCATCCTTCGTGGCCTTGATGTATGATGGTGAAGAGCGAGCGGCGGCCTAGAGACGTTGAAGTGGATTGGGGCCGAAGCAAGTACCGTCGGCCGACATTTCTAGCAAGTGCCGCTGGTAGTGACATTAGATCAAAGTGATGGTAAAGTCGAAGCTTGTACCGTAGACAAGAGCTTTGCAGTGCACTCAATAATCACTGGCCGTGGTGGGCGGCGTTGACGCGTCTTCAGGGCATTGCAAATAAGCTCAAATAACCGCACCTATAAAATAATTGGAGTACTAAATAATTCCTCGTGGTTACATCAGACACTGTCTAGCTATCAGACTTTCGCCACCAAGCGTCGCGTCTCCTGCGGAGTGAATCGAAGGATAATTGACAACACCTTTATCAAGTGAGGCTAAGGGGGTACGATCATATCAGCACAATTCGTACATGACGAGATGACAATGCGCACCCTCATCTCCTTGTGCTCCAAAAACTGCAGAATGACATTTCTGAGATATTCCAGGTTGATTTCCTCGTCGTCCTTCGCTTGCGGAAGCTCAGGTGAACCAACTCTTGGGGAACTTACGCGAGATGGAAGGTCGGATGACGAAGAGGATGACAACCGTGCATCTGATGGGTTTTCCCGAGCCCAATACCCAACACCAGGGTTACGTTGACGTTCAAGAATCGCAGCGGATGACTGAACCTTCCGTAATTCCTCTCGAAGTGCCTTTTGGTTCCGTCAGTAAGATGCCCGTGGAAAGAAGTGATGCAGCACCTTATTGCTAGCACGAAGCGCAGCCTCTCGAGCCTTGATCTCAGTAATCTGCCGTTCCAACAATTCAGCCCCAGCAACTGACTCGTGATATTGTTTCTTGGAAGCAGCCTGCATTATGCGTTGGATACGCGGTTTTGGAATTAGGAAAAAATCGTACCTCTAACTCCAAGAATTTCTCCTGCTGTTGCTCAAGATCTGAAATGTGCTTCTGGCAGTCAGATAACTCTCGCGCGAAGTTATCTCTTTCTCCGGTCAAGCGTGAAATCTGATTGTCAACATCCTCTTTCACACGTGCGGATGACTCGGCCACCATCCTGAGTGATTCTACCTCCAAGGCCTTCTGTTGTAAGCTGCGACTGAGGGTCACTTCAATCTCACTCCTGTCCTTATCAGCAGCAGCGAGCTTAGCGTTAAGTTCTGCGATCTTGGCCTCGTATTTACTCTCAAGAGCGGAACGCAAACGAGTCGATTCATCAGCTGAGGTAGCTGGCTTGAATGAGCGACTTTCCAGCTCCCTTCGGGACTCATTGAGCTCCTCTGTGAGAAGGCTGATTCGCTCATCAGCCTCTCGAAGCTGAAATTGGAGTTCGTTCATCTTGTTTTGTAGTTCTTCGAGTCGGGATTGCGAAGATTCGACCTCTGCCTGCCGAAGTTGAAGCTGGTCAAAAAGATTGCTCTTTTCATTTGACAGAGACCGGACAGAGCTTTCGAGCGCAGATACTCGTGCACTCTTTTGATCAATTTCCTTCTGATAGAGAGCCTATTCAACATGTGAGGTAGGTACATATATTCAGTAATGACATGAAATACCTTCATTGCGATAGCATCGATTTCGAACTGCCCTTTACGAGCACTGAAGTCTTTTTCCAACCGGTCTTTCATGTTCGCCAACTCCCGATCGAAATGCAGTTTAAGGCCATTAATATCCTTCTCTTTCTCCGCTCGCACCACCTCGATGTCACTTTCGAGTTTAGCCTTCTCTGACTTTTCCTTCTCCCTCTCCAACTTGGCTTTCTCCTTGTGAGTGGAGACTTCTTTAACAGCTTCATCCCTCTCCTTCTCAGCCTTCAAAAGTTTTTGGCGTACTGTTTTAAGAAGGCCAATCGCCTTCACGCCTTTCTCTTCCTCATCCTTCGCAAGCTTTCTCGCCTTTTCAATCTCACCATTGAGACGGTCAACCTCTACTTTTCGCTTATCCGACTCGTCTTCCGCTCGTGTTGTCGCCTTCTTTGCAACATTGAGGGCTGCCTCCATATCTCCAACCTGCTTCCGCAAACTTTCGACTTGATCTGACTGAGAGCGGCTTTCTAGGCGGTGGGTATCACGCAGTTCTTCTATTCGATCGTCGTATCCTTGGAGTAAAGTATCGTGAGCAGCAATATATAATAACAGTATGTCAACACCTACCTCCCAGTCTAGCATTTAACTTTTTGATTTCATCCCGGGATATCTGTTACGTCCATACATCGGCAGTTGCACGACCCACAGTATCATTACCACTAACCTCATCTTTTTGATGCAAACCCCGCAGATACTCCCCGAGACCAGCCGAGTCAGTAATACTCTCAACAGCCGTTAGTTCACGTAACACAGCGTCTGCTGCTGTTTTATCCGACTTCAGTTGCTTGAACGAGGTCGAAACATCTAGATAAAATTTTAGTTGAAGTAATTTGCCAATAAAATAGAAAATGACCTGCGAATCTCTGCTCCAATACTTTTAATCTTTCCTGCAAGGCTTCTACATGGGCCGGAGATCCACCATCCGGTTCTGGAAGAGCTTCCGGTGTATTTGGGGGCCGGTCCTTAGGTTCAGACGGAGTGTCCTCCGTGACTGTTAGATGACTGGCAGCCAAAGGATCAGAGTCAAGCTCGCTCGACACATGGTCAATCGATCGGGTGCTAGAATCCTCCAGGATTTGCGGTGCTGGCGCAGAAACCAAAGGTTCTGGTAATGTAAGCGGGTTAATCGATATATTATTCTCGGGGTCGGACGAGGAACGTGGGGGCGGGGACATTGGTAATGGAATAGAGGTCGGAGATACACAATCCTGAGTTGGCAATGAGGGAGATAGATCTGGTGCAGGTGAAGCTCTCGATGGGCCTGCATCTGGTGTAGTTCCCGTTGAGGCATCCCCAATAGCGAACGTCGCTTTCAACCGTTCTTCCAGCGTGGACTTTGGAAATGATTTGTGTTCTCTATCCATTTGTGCCCCGACCTTGTCAGGACTTGCAGGGCGTTGTGAGGCAAATGATTTCCTCAGATTTGATAAAGCGGACTCTGCAAGTTGACCAGTTGAGAGCCCCATCGACTTCCCAGAGTTTTGTGAATCCAACGATTGACCGCGAACTGGATGCTCAAGGCGGTCCGATGCGGTGTCGTGAGAGGAAGTAGCAGATCGACCATGTCGTCGTTCGGGAGGTTGGTGATGGTTTGCAAGATTTTCCAGGCCTCCAAAGAGATTCGAAAACATGGGTGTGTCGAACTGGAAACTGTCCACGTCCACGTGACACGCGTCCGAATTTATTACCATGTATGATATGCAATATTGCGGAGTGGGGATGTGTACATGTAGAAAATATAATCTATGGAACCTCCCTACTCACTGCAGAATTTTTGTCACGACTCCCGTGCCGACTGATGAAGGGTCAGAAATGAGCTGCATCGCGTATAATGCAGGCTTTTACTACTCACTGGTTTTGCCTCCTTCCCGAAGTGTGAATCTGTGGGCATACATTAGAGGCATCCGTGTTCAGCTCAGCCATTACATACCGAGTCCCGGGTTCAGCAGCAACATCAGTGTGAAGATCGCAAACCATCTCCACATTGTCACCAGGCATGACCTGAGCGGAGTAAGCCATCATTATCTACGCAGGAGGCATACTTGCGACAGACCATTTTTTCTTCAGCATTCAAAGTTCCTTCCGGGAAAGTCAAATGGACAGTTATGTCCGCGGTTCTTACGAACAGTTGTGGTCTGTACCCGGCCATGAAAGGTGCGAAGCGGCCGCCTTACGACCTGACCCTCAGTAATAGGAACAAAGGTGGACATGCGGATACAGACCTTCATCCTTCGTTAAAACCTGAAATAAATATGAGTAATAATTCTAATAATTCAAACATAATGAAAGGACCACGAACATAAATTTGTGCCAAAACTTTCTTCACCGCTTTCATCGAACCTGGTGCCATGATTACTTGACCACGACGAACTTGTTCTCGCTTCACTCCGCGAAGTAACGCTCCCATGTTATCTCCCGGTTCACCCTGAACAATAAGAATAAGGTCAATGACCAAGGGTGGCTGCAATGCATAGAATGCATACTCTGTCCAACTCTTTGTGGAACATTTCTGAACATGATAAAAGGTAAGTGATAAGAAAATTTGACCGACTATTACTTGCCAATTCCAGTTAATGTAGTCTTGAAGGATGAACCTAAGCCAACAATCTCCACGTCCATGCCCTTGTTTGCAATACCGCGTTCAACTCTACCAGTGCAGACGGTTCCGCGACCAGAAATGGAAAAGACATCTATGTACCGAGTCAAGCCTGCCTATGGTACAGGCAAGAACGAAGAGGCACCCACCTTCGATGGGCATCAAAAATGGTTTGTCGAAATCCCCTGAAAAGAACGTCTACAAAGGGTTGGTGGTGGAGAATGCGAGAACTGACGGGCTGGCAGGTCAAGCCAATCATCACACGCCTTTACAAGCTCCTCAATTTTACTCGCGCCGATGTGTTCATCACGACCTTCGAGAGCTGCGAGAGCTGACCCCATGATAATGGGCGTATTCTCGCCGTCAAAGCTGTAAGTCGAGAGCACCTCTCGAATCTCCATGTCAACCAGTTCAAGCATTTCTGGGTCGTCTATTTGATCAACCTTGTTGATGAATACCACGAGCTTCTTCACGCCAACTTGCCGTGCGAGAAGTAAATGCTCCCGAGTTTGGGGCATTTGTCCATCCGTGGCAGAAACAACCTATAACGTACTCGGTATCAGCTAACGCACTTCACGAAGCACTCCTTTTGGCCTACAATAATGGCGCCATCCATTTGAGCGGCACCGGTAATCATGTTTTTAATGTCTGCAGGAAAGTTTAGAATGGAAACAAACGATAGAGAAGAATAGCCTCACAATCAGCGTGACCGGGACAGTCTATGTGTCCGTAGTGCCGCTTGTCGGTTTCATATTCGACGTGTGCAGAGTTGATGGTAATTCCTCTCGCCTTTTCCTCTGGTGCTTTGTCGATCTGCGCGTAATCGGTGAACTTAGCACCACCACGCGACGCGAGAACTTTGGTGATTGCGGCTGTCAGCGTCGTCTTTCCATGGTCGACATGGCCAATGGTTCCGATGTTCATATGTGGTTTGTTTCTCGAATACTTAGATTTTTCTTCAGCATATCCACGTCGAGAAACTGGTGCTGCATAAAAATCTCGTGCGGATAGTAAAAGTCTCAACGCACCGAAGGATCCCCGAAATCCATTGTTCCTATGAGAGGGAATGTGAGACTTGCATGGCGATGGATGCAGAGGTCTGAGCGATGACAACTTTCGTGTCACTTCTGCAGAATTCTCGTTGGAAATTGTGAAGCGAAGGCCGATGGAACATGGGACGAACCAAAGGTACCATAGGCTCGAGAGCTCCTCAAGCACGGTGCCGTCAGTTGTATTCGTACTGACAGCATCGTTGCAAGCAAAGCGACGGTAACCTACGAGAGTCCAACGAGCAGGTTTCTTCAAATTTCAAGTTATGAAACTGTGACGTGACCCATTACACGTCACGTCTTCTCTTCAAGTTGTCGGTTAACATTTTCACGTTCTCTCCTCAACCGGCATGTCGTCCGTTGAACGACCAGACCTTGTGCGCAGTGCAGTTGCGTTTCTGTCTGACCCAAAGGTGAAACTCTTCGCCCATTTTCTCCCGCTCTCATTCTGAAAGGCATGCGACCAGACTCAAGCTTCGTCTTATGCACAACGCGTTCAGTTTCTGGAGGCTAAAGGCTTGACCCCTTCTGAGATAGAAGAAGCTATGAGACAGGCAACACGACTTCAAACTTCGAACTACAATTCACCTTATATGTCATCACTTCCTCCCACCTACGAACCTTCTATGTATTCAGCGCGCACGAATGATGCGCAGGCATGGGATTGGCGCGATTATTTTGTGCGTTTCCTTTTTGCTGCGTCTTTGGGGACGACTCAATTGTGCGACCAGATAATGGCTGTGGTATCTGGGAGCTTTACCTATGGGGCAATATCCCTCGCTCGGGTGAGTTGCCTTACTCATGCGTAAGTTATCGAGTCTGGACATGTTACCCTTAGAGGTACTTGTTACCATACTTAAAACCACCATCATCTACTGCGTATGAGGCTGATAGAGATGCCCTTACGGCGCAATTTGACGCTGCAGAAGCGCTATTGCAGGAAATCCAAGCGGAAACCAGCGCTGTTCGGAAGGCAGTGGATGAACAGAAGGAGAAAGTTGATAAAGTAACCCAGGACGTGGAAACTGCTGTGACTGAAATGAGGGAGGGAGACCAGAGGAATAGAGATGAGATTCGAGAGATTCGAGATGAAGTTAATGCTATACGCGAGATGCTGCCAAAGGTGGGATGTCCGTTTTGTGACCATATATATTCCATTAATATTTGCATTCAGATGATGGATAAAAACAAGGAAAGCCAGAGCCAGTCACTCGCTGAGCTTCAACAAGAATTGAAATCGCTAAAAGCTCTATTGCTGAGTCGCGGGCCGGGCTTTCCCTCATCACCGTCACCCATCCCCGGATTCACAAGCAGGCCATCAATACCTTCGTGGCAGCTCGCAAATGTCAATGGATCCCAAACTGATGTCAACTCCCCTACCAGTCAGACGTCGATTGTGACACCAATTGCAGCTCCGGCAGAAGGAACCACATAAACATTTTACGCATAATTTTTCTGTACCCGTAGTATTACGTCAGAGGTGTTTGGATATAATAAACTTCCCGAACGTTCTCAAAATACCATCATCGACTCTGGCATGCTCCGTGCAATTCGCTGCTCAGCTGCAGGTTTTCACCGACGTACACTGTCCTACCATGGGGCAACGTCAAATTACGGCAAGTTCAGGCCTCCAATGCGTACGCTAGTCAGTGAGTGTTCCGTGATCGCACAAAAATGCGCAGAGCTGTACCATACACACTTGACAGCAAAACGATACACGACTGACCACGAGCTGGTCGTTTTCGATGATGCTACAAATATTGGGGTCGTTTCAATCACGGACTACGCCCAGTCGAGCTTGGGAGATGTGGTTTTCGTAGAATTGCCGTCTCCAGGGACGGAAGTATCACAAGGAGGTAAGCATCTCCAACGCAAAATTATATCGTTTATTTAACCACCCCTTTTCAGACCAAATAGGTGCCGTAGAGAGCGTCAAGGCCGCATCGGACATTGTCAGTTTCGTCTCGACGTTGTGCAAGGCGTACTAAATGTTGTACCAGTATGCTCCGGTCTCTGGAAAGATCGAGGAGGTTAACGAGACTCTGGACGGCCAGCCTGGTTTAATAAACAAGTCCCCAGAGGATGCTGGTATGTCCTTTGGTTCTCACGAATGCGATTTGAGTTTGAAATGCCCGATTACCAGCATGGCTCTGCAAAATTAAGTTGTCCGATCCACAAGAGGCGAGTCTATTCTCTTCAACGATTGTTTAATGATCTCAGATTCATGGCCTTGTAGATGGACAAATTGCTCGGCGAAGAAGCGTATAAACAGCATTGCGAGTCGTAGCTCTTGTTCACCAAAGTGGTCGTAGGATTCACGTTTGGAGTGGTTCACCTCCGAACGTAACATTACTGTAATCCGTCCACCTTAGGTGGTGGAATAATTATTGTTGGTCGGCGCTGGGAACTGAAATAAGACGACTCGGAGTTCACTACCAATGCTGATTTGCAAGTCCATGTCATGGCATTGGTTTATATTCAACTTTCTCGCCTCTTGCTTTCATTCTCTCCTTCGCTTCCTTCAGAGCCCACGTCTGAATGCTGCATATTCACGAGGTTAGCTTGTCCGTTGCCACCACACCACATATAACACAGGACGCACCTTGTATCTGGTTTGTAGTACAGCAGAACCGCTGCGAGTCCCATACCACCGAACATACCCCAATACCAAATAACTTCCCAGCTTTCTCGTTGTCGTTTCTGTCCGGGAGGAAGTGGCTTAGGATGCACACGGTCAGCTGAACATATTGCGCGAGACGAGACGCCACTGGCACCTTTTCGCCGAATAACCAACCACTCGGTTCATTGAATTCCGAATGTCCTGATGCAAAACTTCGTGTCTTTGAAGCCAGTGACAGACAAGGACGTGCTGTCCGTCGTAACGTTTGAGATAACATGGCGAGACTGCCCACGAAGTGTTGCGTCAACAAGGATGTATGTTACGTAATCATTTCAATTCATAATAATTTGGACAACATCTCATAATCGCAGATAGACTGTCCTTCCTCGCCCCCTTCCTTGCCCTGAGAAGAGTCAGGTGACGTATCGTCAATGGCGAACCTGTTCCAATACATATTGTCAATACTCAGCATGAGGATGAGGACGGTGAACAATTCAGCAACCTATTCAAAATGTAGAATTGCTTGGCATCCGTATTGGCTATATAGGAAGGTTCCGTGATTGTTATTTTATGGTTTCAAGAGAATGATGAAATGAACCTCGGAAGATAGTAAGCATTAATTTCTCCATTACAAGTGCTCGTCCAATACACTCCAAATTGTGCACGAGCGCTGCACCAAGACCCATGCGACGTGCTTGCGAAGCAATTTGAAGTTCATAACTATGGCGCTAATTAAAATGTGGACAGTCAAGTGCCATGGGTGTCGTACCAGTAAATCATGTTTTGACGGTCTTCGCGCTCGAACCTGAACATACTGTAGCCTTGGAGGGTGAGTTGTTGGGAAGTGGATTCTCCGCTCGGTATCGACCAAATTAAAAGGAATCTTGATAGTTTATGAAAGAGTTCGCTTCTTTTAGACGGCGGATCCCATCCAAAGGACGACTTGTGGTATCTGCGGGGATGTGGGCTGAATGCGATGAACCTAGCATTGACCACATACAGCACCTGCATGTTTGATTCAAAAATTCTCCAAATTTCATCTCTGATGTGCTGGGATAATTCTGAAGAAGTAACCGTTTGAAATGAGTACCTGACGGATGTTGATTGAATTTGAGAGAAGGTAGCAAGCGGAGGGTTGCTCACAGTCTGCCCTTAACAACTTGCTCCGCAGTGAGGAGACATGAGAGGTCAGCCTGCACAAAATTAATTTCAAGGGTGAACGTATGGTCAGAGTAATGACCTTGTTAGCTTTCTTTATCACAGGATGGGAAGTGTTGACCATGGCAAGGGTCATACCCGATATGGAAGGCGCACTTCGGTCTTTTGAAAATGAAACTCGATGCAACTGACCTCAGATATATGGGCTCTGATGAATTTAGAGTCCTTACAGCGGTGAATTTTACTACGTTTGTTAACATTTATCTGTTCGCTTATGACCTACAGGTAGAAATGGGGTCGAAGAACCATGAAGTAGTGCCGAACGTGCTCATAGCCCAGATCGCCGGTTTACGAAGTGGAGGTGTCAACAAGGTGCTGGGGAGTCTAGCGAAAAAGAACCTCGTTGCAAAAGTCCAGAACTCGAAGTGTGAGCATGCTGTTATGAACTTCTTTATCCCCATGTAGACGAATTGTCAGACGATGGGTATAGGTTGACATACGGAGGGTATGACTTCCTTGCAATACGCGCTTTGTTGAAAAGAGATTCAATAAGCTCGGTTGGAAACCAGATCGGAGTCGGGAAAGAGTCTGGTATGTCTCAGTTATAAAGCAGTGACTATGATTGAGACTGAGAAGACTTTGAAGACATTTATGTAGTCGGCGATGCCGAAGGAAAACAAATTGTCCTGAAAATACATCGGTGCGCGCCAGTCCTTCCGATTTATTATGTGTCAAATTTTTATGCCGTTATATTAGGTTGGGAAGGATATCCTTCCGCGCAATCAAAGAGAAACGCGATTACATGGGCAAAAGGAAATCAGCATCATGGATGTACATGTCCCGTCTCGCGGCACAAAAGGAGTGGGCGTTTATGAAAGTAAAGGCAGTTCTTAAGGCTTCTTCTTCATCTAATCGCCTGGCCTAGGTTCTGCATGAACACGGTTATCCCGTTCCAAAACCTATCGACCAAGCAAGGCATTGCATTCTCATGGAACTAATTGACTCTTTTCCCCTGTAGGTTTCCCCCAGCGTTCTTGTTTCATCGTATTGAGATAAATTTCAGTCGTCAAATAGACGAAATTCCATCACCCGGAAAGCTCTATTCTGACTTAATGGATCTCATCGTGCGGTTTGCCCAGGCTGGCCTCATTCATGGCGATTTCAACGAATTCAACATTTTGATACGTCGAAATACTGGAGAACCGGTAGTTATTGACTTTCCTCAGATGGTTAGCACCTCTCACGAGAATGCGGAATGGTGTGTATTTCACAATCGCATGTACCATGAACTGCTGAACACTTAACCCCAGGTATTTCAACCGTGATGTGGAATGTATTCGGACCTTCTTTCGACGGCGTTTTCGTTACGAGAGCGTTTTATATCCACGCTTTCAAACTGTGATGAGTGATGAAAAGGTCGCAGGGTTCAAATTAGATGTAGTAGTCGCCGCGAGTGGGTTTGGAACGAAGAGCATGAAAATCATCGAAGAGGTATGTGGAACACCCAGTGATGGGACAAGGCTATATCTGACGATGTATAGTACATGGAAGCCGTGGGTGACGAGGGAGGTGAAATTAGTGGGGAGCATGGAAGCGAGGGGGAAGAACATAGTGAGGAAGATGACGACGGTTCTCATGATGAAGATTTGGCATACAGCCCCCTCGCCGAAGAACGAGAGGGGGCCAGCAATTCGGTCGAATACGACGACGGCGGTGATTCACTCACTAATAATTGCGGCGAAGAGACAACTCGTGGTCACATTCTCACTAGTCGACGCGACGGAAGCGATGATGGAGAACCCGTGGACAGTTACCCTCCGGAAGATCCACCTCAATTAAGGTCGGGCAACCCATCCCCGTCGTCATCGCTCGCAGATCACCTCGCGTCTACGCATCTGTCGGACCCAATCAAAGATTCTGTAAAGCAGCGAGTTGCGACAGACATCAGCCATCGCCAGGTCAGCCAATCGAGATACCACTCAAAACGAAGTACCCGACGCGTTGGCAGACCTAAGGGTAGCAAGGCGAAGCAGGATACAAGGGTTAAGATTGATCGGAGTGGTGTCTGGGAGTGAGCATGCTCTGGGCTGTAAAGATACGTCCATCTGACATACAATTGGATTGGAACACACATCCAATGACCAGAACCGAGGGCAATATTCATTAACGCGATTCTTTAAAACTGCAGCCACCACTTAGATGCTTCCTGAACATTACCCTACAAGTGAATCTATCTGTATGGGTGATGATTAGCCTCTTGATCGGATTTTCCGTTGGGTGCTGCCGAGTCTGGTAGTCGAAAATCGTCGTAGCAGGACGCCAAGTGAGCCAAATACACATTAAGCATAACCCGTCGCAAACGATATTTTGGACATGTTTGTGTCCGAGGCGTGCAACGAATGGGCACGCCTTCAAGTGTCTTATGTGGACGCCTGGAACCTCGTAATCGATTGTGCGCGTTAGTTGACATTGTGGAAGGATGTCAAAGTGGAAGACTGTATATTCCGAGCAGGAAGCCTTGACCACATGCCCGATTATTGCGATCGTTGGGGTACTCGGCATCAGACCTTACAGATGCATCAAATGGCGACTTCGCACAGAGGCACTTGACCGATCCAATCTCGCAAAGAGGCATGCTAATAAGTGAAGAAATTGCCGAAACGACAAGCGGTTCGTTCAGCAGACGAGAATCGAGGTTGCAATGAGCGAAGTCGCTGACCATACTAAGTTAGTTAATTAATTTCCCTCTGTGATGCGATGGTCGAGCACGTTCTGAACCCATTGGAAGGCACACAATGTCCAAAAAGTATCAGTTAGTTCGACAACATCGAACGTATTTGAGCCGGGACTTAGCGGATGCACATCCGACGATGAAAAGACGCCACGTTGTGTGTCCATTGCTGTACGTATTTACAAAGGAAGAGAGACGGAGTAAGGATCGCGCGGATCATCACATGAGTAAAAGAAAATACGTAGCCATTGTAGCGTTCACCACCGTATCTTGCTGTGACCGATGGTTAATTCACTGTGTGTTAAACATGCCTCTGGTAAAGCTTCGCGACAGGATCGACAGGCAGCATCGTGGCGCGGTCCTGTAGCATTGAGGCGTCACTATCGTAGGAGATAAAACTATTAATTGCACGATACCTGATCTCTAACATCAATTGTTCTCTTCCTCAGAAGAGAATTTGTTTTTTGGCCTAGGGGCGTTCTCCGTCATGCCTTTCCCACTACCCGTCACGCCGACTAATCAATATAAGTGAATAGAGATTACCTTGGAACGCTTGATTACACTGACCTTTACCAAGAGGATTTTCAGGAGTCTTGAATATGCTCGTACCGGCGACACCTGCAATATGTATTCCCTTCTTTTCCGACTTCTTCGCAAACTTCTGCCAGCTAGCCTGCTTTTCGTTCTGCTCTTTCGCTTTCGCTTCACGTGCTTTTAACTTTTTGTCGGTCCTCCTTTTCTTATCCTCTTTTTCCGCATCCTCCTCTGCCCCCTTCTTTCGCTTCGTTGATGAGCTCCCAGGGATGCTGTTCTGAAATGAAGGAGGAAGAGGCTTCAACATGGAAGCTTTAAGTTGCTCCGTTGTGTCGTACCCGCGGAATACAACGCTGTAGACGCGGTTCTCGGCGGACCCGCCAACAGACGTAATTCGAGCGGGATACCACGCCCCATCGCCTGAATACTTCGCTAGACACTCGTCCCCTGCGGCCCACGTAGTCACCGCAGCACCCGGCGTCGACGATTTACGTGCATTCTGAGACTTGGAAGACGCCGCAGCCTCGCCATTCGTTATTGCAGTCTTGGTGAGTTCAATGAGCTCCTTCAACTCGGAGCGTAATGACGACAGCTCCTGGTTATTTGGATCCGAAGTGAGCGCAAGCTCAACTTGAGACAGTTGAACCTGATACGTCTCTAATTCGTTCTTGTCCATGGCTTGCTCTGGTAAACGTTGGGCTAGCCGACGTCGTCACATCACACTGTGGTACTATGGCACGATCAGTCACATTGTGGCGTGGACAGTTGCCAAGCTAATGGTCTGAATTAAACGTAGATCGCCCGGAAGACGATGGAGCGCGTAGCTACAGGTAACCGTGCGATTATAAACCATATGATAAAGACAAAATCACAGCGCAATAAAGAAATTTAGCTGCTAAAGGGATATGGTAATGGATAAATCTGCTGCTGACTCTGACGCATTGCAATTGCGTCTTGTAAGGAGGATTTCTGCGTATTAATTAGCAAAGCAAAGCAATTCCAGCAGTAACAAATACATACAGCCCTCTCAAGCTCAAACAGGTTCAGACGAACGGCAGCGATGTCGAACTGCAAAGCAGCGACCATGCTCTGTGAGATATTTACGAGTAAATGTACTGAAATAAATATGTGATGGAATTTCACCTTCGCGGTCTTGCAATTAAGCCCTTTGTACGGTGTTAGAGCCTCGAACGGAATAGGATAGAGACCCATTCCAAGAAGCTGGTGGTGGAGGCGATCGATATGGGCTTCCAAGCTAGCGAGATAAATTGTTCGTCGGTTAGGTGCACCGAGAGTCGCTCTACTTTTGCATCAGATGCGAAGGCGTGAGGAATGTTTACACTAGACTTACATTTCATGAGGAGTGAAAAGAAATTTCTCCAGTGCGTGATTCCAGATTCGCCGTCCAGTTTTCTTTTTCTCTGTGGGGACAGCCTGACGACGCGCATAAGGGCTATCCTTAGGGGTCCGAGAACGGGGGGATTTCTTTTTCGCCGAAGATGGGGACGCGTCGCCATTAAAGTCTCTCCCCGGCATGATGACTTGCATTGACTGCGATGAGGTGTCCTGAGGGGAATACTCAACCTTCGGAGTAATTATCACCTTACTCGACGACGACGCTTGGTCCGAGAAATACACTGGCGAATTTCCGGAAGAATAATTAGAGTTTGGTGTGGATTGGGTGTCATAACCATCAGAATAAGGCGGATTGGGGGAATAATGTGGAATGGAGACGTGCAAGGCATCCGGTGTCACAATGGGTGAAGGAAGTGGATATTGACCAGGGGTAGGCGGATATTTCGTGGAAGCTGAATAGGAGGAGATTTCTTCTGCGTTATACGGACCGGTAGAATATATATCATAGTTTGTTCCAGGCGTAAGAAGCATGCCATTGGAATGGAAAAAGCACATTTGCGGTGAATCCCACGTAGACACGGACGTCCTTTTCAAAGTCAAGCAAGATACTTGTCCGATAGACAATAACATTACCTTTCGTATGCGAAAGAGTTTGCACCGTCGATGTGCTGTTGGATATGTCGCGGTTGAGGATACCCGTTGCTGACACAGTCCATGGCTTTAGTCGAAGGTGGGGAAGACTTGGAGTAAAATAGTGCGAACGCATGAAATCATCGCAAGTTAAAGCATTCAGTCAGGCACACGATGATCAGAAGCATCGAACAGGGCCATGTCCCAAAGCGAAGAATAGAAAGCTGGAGAAGAGCAATTAGACGCCTGGTATATTTTGAGTACATAATACGTACATATATAGAGCAATGGCATGACGGACCATGAGGGAGTAAAATCCGAGACGTCTTGACGGCCTTCGCAGATGCATTTACCGGGAATACCACCGTGCAACCTCCCGGCGACGACTTCTTGGTCAAAACGGTGAATTTGAGGATAGGCGGAGATGTCTTGTGTATACAGGCGAAAGCATACAAGCAGGGTGTATGTGTGCGCAAGTTTGCAAAAGAGCTGTGATGGAGGTACCAAGAAGCGTGCGCTGCCGTCGGACGAATTGTGCCTTGCCCAAAGGACATGGGGGAAATCCTTTCGAGCGCCTTCGCGTCTGACATTCTTCTGCTCGCCCCCCTTTGCCCGATCTGAACCAGCACATATTATATACACCATCCGCCAGAAGGGGTGATTTCGTTGCCAATCTGGAATCCAACGCGAAAAATTTGGAGCCCGGCGTTAATGTGTAACGCCACCACATTCTTGGTATACATATCTGGTGAATCCTTCCGTAAGTATGTCCCCGGACTTCTGCTTCTGCAACTGCATCCAACACTCACTCTCAGCCTGTGATTTTCATTCTCCAGTCTTCATAAGTTGAAATAATCGCAGGGAACGGTTCTCCTTACCCGATCATGTATCCTCCTCCAGCGCCAGATAGTTTTGCCTCGTCAGCGGGAAGCGCTGGCTTTCTTGACTCTGCTCCTCACGTGTCAGATAGCCATCTGCATGGCTGCACTAGAATCTCATCACGCGCTCACCGTCGCTTTTCTGCCATGCCATATTTCCCAAGCGACATCCGACCAGAGCATCCACAACAAAGTGTTATTCCCAGCAACGTCTATGCCCCACAGAGTCTCCCCTTGCATTCCCCTCAGCCTCTAGCTTTCTTTTCAGGTGCTCAATCCCTTCATCAATCGGCAGCCTTTCATGAAACTGAATATTCGAGCCATCCATCCACGCCTCCATCCGCTCAATGGGTCGATACTCCTCCAAACACGTTCCCGACTCCGAGTGAGCTCCTTAATGAGCTGGCCAGCCAGAATACCAGTGGACTGAGTGGACTGACGCAAAGCGCGAGTAACGAGGAGACAGATGACGACGATCACGGACATATCCAGGACGGAGGCGCAGTCGAGACTTTGGCATATGTACCGACTGACCCGTAAGGCCTTGGAAGCAGGAGTCGGGATCATGATTCATCGTTGACCTGATACTGCATACAGTGACGCAATTTCGACGCACGACAAGAAGCGATATTACCTTGACAGCATCGAGCAATATGTGCTGTATCTGCACCATCAACTGCGACTAGTAGGCGTCGAACCAGTCCCACTGGAGCGCGTCGCAGCCAATCGCGGCCTCTCAAGCAGATCAATTAGAGTGCGTCTTGTCTTCCGTCTTCTTGAGTCGAACCAATAATTGAGAATCCGAAGACCATGTTGGTGCATATGCAAAGAACAGCAGCGAGGTTGCATGCGCAAAAAAATGAGGACAAGGCAACGGTGAGTACAAATTTGGTATCCGTAATCTCGATCCTGAACTACTCTCGTCAGTACGCAAAACTGACAGAAGAATTGAGGGCACCTGACCAACCTCCTACTCGATTTCCGAAGCGCCAAATCAACGGCCCAGAAAATAGATATAAATTTCCTTAGATATTGCTACGGATCGGTAATGAAAATACCACTGCGCTTCGACATGCTATCACGGGGTAAAGCAAGGCTGGTACGCGGTGTGACGAGGATTTGTGGTTTTTGAAAGCAATAGGGCATCGAGAAAACGTGAAGGTCAGCCGAATGGCGGAAGGTTTTGTTTGTTTGAGATGGGATTCGACAAAGGAAATTTGGTGGCACAAAGCCAACAATTTGCGATAGGCGGTACCAGCAGATACCGCCGTCAACCCTGAGCGGCATGCAACGAGTGAATAGCCCATATGTTACTATGGTCGTTACAGCCGTTCGTCGTGCTGTATGATACGCATTATGATAACCGCTGTTGGATCGCGAGATCGATCTCGCATTAGCCTTTCCCCTAGAAGAGAATTCCAGTGAATTAGATTCCGAAAATGAATTAGATTTAGCAGAAAACCGCGACCAGAAGGCAAGAGAAGATATTCGTGTATGGAGAAACTTCTCTACCCATTTCGGTCTGACAGCCATTTAGTAGCCCTTTACGTCTGGAGAACAGTGCATTCCGAGTTCCAAAACCGACTCCAACGGATGGAAGGGGCGGCTCTCCGAGTAAGGCAGGGATTGTCGAAAGAATGCTGAAAAGGGAGAGCACAATGAACCTTGGCCAGTCTCAAGGCGGCGGATTACGCATTCGCAACGCCGGTCTGTACCGTGACGTCCTTTGCTCGACCCAAGCGAGCCGCAAATTGTGACGACACTTCTGCTCAAGTTATGCTCGGGTGTGCTTTCTCCGAGGGATTGGAGCGACCACGGCGCACTGTCTGCAACGTTTCCATCAGTCTCCTTGCTGCACAGTTGACAAAGTTCTGGGGTTAGGTCAATTCGGATTCTATCAGCTATCCGGAGCCTTCGCATCAACGGCATGTATGAGAACAGCGCTCTGTTAGTAGGATGATGAGCGCCAACATGCTCCAAGATGGTAGGTATGTCACGCACGGTGGCGCAGCTGTTTGGCTCCCTTTGTCCTGGTAGGACCACGAAAAAAGGCCACCACCGCTCCCGATCTCAAACAACCTGACCAGCCATCCCATCATCGTATCATCAACAGCATCGTTTCCTTCAATATTTTACCACATTTACCCTTGGACCCGTTCAATTCCTTGATTCACTTGACATCTTATCTGTCTTTAACGTGCTGACTCGTCCCATGACGTCCGCGTCCTCTTTACCTCAAGCTGCTCTGCACGCCTCACGAGCTGCGCTCGCTTCGGCCTTAGCGGACTCCAATGAAAAGTCTGAGGAATTGAAGAACGAAGGCGAGAATGGCTCCACGGAAGCAGAAGACCTTGAGCCAGGCGAAATCCAGGAGGTGGATATGGAATCTCAGGCTGAAGGAATTCGGACTGTTTTCAGCGATCCGACCAACTTCAATGTCAAGGTAAGTATCTTCTATCATTATGATATAATTCCGTAGTTCATGTCCTCATTCTCCGTCGCGTCTTAACATTATTTGGCGGGTTTTAGCATCCTTTATACTCGCCATGGACACTCTGGTTTGACTCCCCATCCACGAAGGGCCGGAACCTTCCACAAACACCGATGTCCGCATTCCCACCGACGCCGGTGCCACAGACGCCTGGTGTTCAAGCAGCCATGGGGTGGATGGAGGACATCAAGAAGGTTATAAGTTTCGACAGCGTGGAAGAATTTTGGGGGTCAGTCCAATACTCTTATGTTGGCATCCGTGTTGAGTTTTACTGGTTCAGGTTATATAATAACATTGTGCCGCCTTCGCAACTACCTCAGAAGGCGAATTATTATCTCTTCAAGGTCCTACATTCGTCTCAGTTGGTCCAGCATATTCATTCATTTTTCTTTATATATAGGAAGGTATCATCCCTGCTTGGGAAGACGATGCCAACAAGAACGGCGGCAAATGGAGCATTCAGCTACCCAAAGACAAGAATCGCCCGCACGTCGACAAGATGTGGCTCTACACGGTATATGCGTCGAATCCTAACAAATGAATGTCGTGATTGATGTTTTTCCAGATGCTTGCAGCAATTGGTGAGACATTTGACCCTACGCTGACGACGACAGAGCCACCCCCGCCATCATTGGTCACTGGGGTAATTGTTTCGACCCGACCGCAGTTCTATCGACTGTCGATCTGGACACGCCTTGCACCAGGATCCGGGGCGGAGGACGACAACAAGTTGCGAGAGCGGGTGGAAGGCATTGGAAAGCATTTTAAAATGAACGTGCTTGGATATACAGAGGGTCAGAAGCTTGCCGGACCGCTAGCGACTGAGGTTGAATTCCTGTCGCACAAAGATTCGGAGAAAAAAGGCAAGACAGCAAAGAAGATTGTGGTATGAGACGTGTTTGTGTATAATAATACCCTTTTGCTTTATTACGGCGAGACATAATCGAATTGGAAAGCTGATTGTACTGGGCATCAACTTGAAGCTAAGAAGCGTGAGCGTGACATGACATCAGAGGTCCAGGCTGTGTCGCAGCGTCGCATATATAAAGGCTGCTCCTTCGCACCCTACACCCACAACTTCAACTTCAACCACAATCACCATGCCTTCATTCCTTTCAAATCTTGCAGATAAAGCCCAATCCGCCATCAACGCTTCTCCTCTCGCTGGCCACATTCCCCCAATCTCTGGGTCCAACGCAGGACCAGGATCAGGAACCCATGGCACGGAACATCCGACAGCGAACGAGGCCGCAGCTCAAGGCGGTATCGGTGCCAAATCGCACACTTTGGGGAACCTGCAGCATCAGCTACGCTCACTGCAGATGCAATACACGTTCGTTTCTAGAACACACATGAATCTTATCCTAACCGCCGTTATCCATAAGGTCTGCTACCCCTGTGCAGAAGATAATCACATCTCAAAAGGGCGTGGCTCTCGATTGCGATAGTCTCTCTCGTGACGTCAAGGGCCAAAGTAAAGAACTTTACGTATGGGGCCAAAGTGAAGAGGCAGATATCAAAGATGGTACGTAGATGTTCTATCCCTTAATCGTCAAGACTGAGAAACCATGTCCGAAGTCACCGATCGATTGGCGTATCTCAATTTTGTCCACGGCTCCCTTTCGGAAAAGCTTGCAGTCAACATCGATGCCTCCCGCACGTCATTTAAAACCCTGCGTGATGCGGAGAACAAACTAACCCCGCGTCGAAACATTCGCGCGGGCATACAGAATCAAATTTCCAGACTTGAGCATGACCAGCAGAAAGGGTTCGAGCAAAGGATACACGAATTAAAACAGCAACTGCAGAAAGCGGAGGGTGAGGATAATGCCGCGGAGAAGGAATATGAACTTCTCAAGAGGAAGGCAATTCGTGAAAGCGAACAGGCCAAATGGGCAGCTTTGAGAGAGGTAGGCCGCTTTCCACGACTACACTGAACACCTTCATCTGATTTCACATGTCCAGTACGCGGAGAAAGTTGTTTTACTTGCTGAGGCATCTACATCGATCATCAGTGCTCTACCGACTTTGCCGCCTACCTCCTCCCAACCTTACTCCGGAGCGCAATCAACTGCTGCAACTCGCGCATCCCTGCAGAGGGCTTTGGATAATTACAAACCTGGTAGCCTCAGTCACAGCTTCCAGCCTTCTACCGCAGATCTGAATAGGTCAGATTCACGCAGCTTTGGGGTAACTCACGCCAGCGAGTTGTCCAGTATGCCATCAGTGGCTACTCCTTCGATCTCCAATCTGCCTGTCACTCCGCCTGCGGAGCAGACTCATCAAGATACCGCTTCTGTTCCCAAAGTTGGAACCGAAAGCCATAGCATCAACCCAGCCGCATTAAATCAGACACCTTCCCCTATACCAGCTCCAGCTCCAGGCGGAGTGAAGTCTGCCGGGTCAATCCCACATCCAGAGGGAGGCATTCCTCAGGCGGAAGGTATCCCTCAGGCGGAGGGTGCTACTTCATTGGCATCCCAGCCGACCGTCGCAGAGACTGGCATTCCTGTTTCTGCGGGTGCCCAAGGTCCCGGACCGGCTAGTGGTTCCCTCCATGACCTGAAGTCGGGGACCACTCCCAGCACGTCTGGAGCAGCTGGTTTGTCACAAGGCAAGGATCAAGTACCTGGATATGGTGTTGGCGTCGGAGCGCCGCTGAGCGCCGAAGACGAGAAAAAGAGGTTGGAGAGGGAAGAAAGAGAGCGAGTGCTCCGAGCTGGTGCCCCTACTCAGGCTACGTCGTACCAGGCTCCTGCCGGCCCACCGCCTGGTGTCGAATCTACTCAGGCTCAGGGACACGAGACAGCTGGTGAGGAGAAGACGAGACTGGAGAGGGAAGAACGGGAAAGGCTTTTGAGGGAATCTGGCGAGGGTGGTAACTCCTCAAAGGACGCAGACCAGGCGACGCCTCCCCCATACCAAGATTTCTGAATAATCTGATTTTACCGTAATGAGGACTTGTAAAATGTACTGTACTTGTACAAGACATGATAAGTGACATGAATGTGACCCTGGTTGTTATCTGATAGTGTCGGATCGGCGACTCAGCCGATGACGAAAGAAGCCGGCGTGTCATTTCGCGTACTTTTTCTCAACTCTCGACCTCGACTTCCTGCAGCCTCCGAGCTGCACACTCTACATGGATCCATTCCATGCAAAAGTTGTTGCAGCTGCGTCTGGGTCCACTGTGACTGCTCTCACTAGTGCGTATCATGCTATGTATTTGCGACCCTTCTCATAACCGTGTTTCCAGTGACTCCATTCGATGTCATCAAGACACGATTGCAGACACAACGTCCAGAGCCAGCGGCCCTCCTCTTCCCAAGACCGCCGCCTCACACATGTTGTCAACCCGCTTCTGTGGGTTGCGTGAGGAATATGTCTTCCCTAGCGCAATCCTTACCTCAAGACGTCGTGTGCATATGGGATCGTGGATTATTGCGCACTGAGAGAGTGAATGGATTCTTCGACGCATTTCGTCTTGTATGGAGAGCGGAGGGGGTAAGAGGACTCTGGAAGGGAGCGGGCACCACGTTGTGAGCATCTCTCACGGATGATTTTTCTTTGCGATCACGGTCTCATCTGCTTCCCAGGCTGATTGGAGTACCGTCGACAACATGTTACATGCTGATATACGACCATTTACTACGCAATGTGATGCCCTCGATATCCCCATCGCCAGCGATTACGCCTCTCATGTCTGGAATTCTTGCTCGCACTTTTGTTTCGTCCGTAGTGTCACCATTAGAACTTGTACGGACAAACCTCCAGTCTACTCCACCTACCCCGGACAATCCCCACACTCTTCGCTCCGTCCTGTTGTCTCTGCGTTCATTAACGCGTCATCAAGGCGTCGGTTCATTGTGGCGGGGTTTAAGTCCTACACTTTGGCGCGATGTACCGTTTAGTGGTATTTACTGGGCGAGTTACGAAGTGTTGAAAGGCGCGATTGAGAAACGGGGAAGGCGTGGTGCATCCGTAGCATTTTTCAGCGGTGCGGTCAGTGGTACTCTAGGCGCAGTACTCACTTCGCCATTCGACGTTTTGAAAACGCGACGTCAAGCGCTCATCATGTCCTCAACTGCGGGCACAGTGTCTCCTACAGCGTCTCTATCACTTGCCTCGCAAATCGTCCGGTCTGAGGGCGTCTCTGCTCTGTTTGCTGGACTAACACCGAGGATTGCCAAGATTGCCCCGGCTTGTGGAATTATGATTGCGTGTTTTGAGGTCAGTATGAATTTTACCATTACGAAGGCCAATTCCCCTCATTTTGCAATCTAGGGCATTGGACGGGTGTTGGCGAAACCAGGCTCTTACTAGATTTGGACTCTCCTACTTTACGACGGATTAGTTATCTTATTCACTCACCCCATTTCATATACATATCATCCATCGGAACTTTGCAACTACGCAAAACTCGGTCCCGGTATACTGTAGAGTCAATCTGTTGCTCACCCCACGATCGGCAGTTTCGGAAAGGTGACGCACGCCCAATGCCAGTGTGCCTCGCTGATGCATGGGTATTCAAATATTCAAACGTGTCGCAAACTGCGATCATTCTTTGATCTCAAACACTGAGCGCCTATTTGCGTCACGGTCATCGATATTACCAAAGGGGTAATGCAACCATCAGTTTGTCTGACAAAGGGCAAACTAGGCAAACTCGGGGCCCGAAAGCATCGTAACGTTCTTAACCCTGACGAGATAGCGCGCTTGCGATTAGATTCCGCAATGACACATCGCCACGGCGCTCCAAATCTAGCGAGTGTTGATGATTACGCAGTCCGGTGCTGATTCAAAGGGGATAACGATGCCGAACAGCCTGCGCAACCGCTGCAGGGTTCTCTGTCTTTATATTATCACTAAGGAGCCCGCTTTGTCCGATGTGAGAAACAGTTTGCTCCTTGACAAGTTCCCCCCTCCAACTTTCTCTATGATGCTAGAATTGCTCTTGCGTCTTCGACGCAGAGAGCTTCCATGGGAGGTTGTTGACTACAAGGTCGTCGAACCTGTTCCAATGTTCTACGATGATGAAGGTGACGCATAACATTCATTCTGTATGTCAAAGCACTAACATCGCCACCAAAACTTCCCGCGAACAGATATTGACATCGTCCTCGTGAGCGAGTGCGAGACGCGTGGTACATACGTGTTCGACATCAACGAGCTTGGCAAATGGCACGCCGCCAGATCCCTTGAATTCTCCAGGCAACAACTGTTGCGGGAATTATCAAATAAAGGATACAACTCCTTGATCTCCGAAGGGTCAGCATTCTATTATTCTTTACCAGCTTTTTCTGACATCTATATCGTGTTTAGGTGGAGCATGACGGTCCTACGCAAAGGGAAACGTCATAGAATGGTCGTACAATACGACGGGCGCGGGGCAATCATTTCTGGCAAATTTGATCCCCGGCCACCACCTTTCTTGGATATGCTGAACAGCAGTTAACAAAATCTCGCACATCTATTTTTCTTTGCATTGGTCTGGTTGAGTTATCTTAAATTATTGCACGCATTGCCCTCCACTCTCATATTTGTACTCATGAAAGAATATCCTATTGTCAATCCATAATTCATCGGTGTGCGGTGGAAGCCGTTAGCCACCTCATCGCTTGTATCGCCGCTAGCCCAAATTGCATGAGCAAGTTACTGTGCAACCCCAGCCAAGTTTAGTTTGCAACGTGAATGCATGTTGGACGTCTAGATCCACCCACCGCCCAGTGGACACCGCCATGCGGCACAAAGTACAAATGAAAACGGTTTGGTATCTTCAGTTGTCAATTTCGCGAAGTACCGACCGGCGAGCTCGGACTTGAAATCGCACAGCACAGCAGGAGGATTCAGCAACTTAAAGACCACGTTCAGTTGTTATGAGCGGATTTGACGACCAGCATGGTATCGTGTTGTAGATCGCATGCAGTTTGGGAATATTTCACCGATGAATCCGAAAGTTTGACCGTCATAGCAAGTTGATCGGTAGCTGGATTGTAAATTTGTTATTGGCAGCACATAGATAAGTTTTGGCCAGTGCAATTGTCATTTGGGACGGAAATATAAGCCAATCGAGTACGGAGCAGTTGGTGACGGGGTTACGGTGGATACGGAGAGAGGCGGGCGACAAGCTCAACCCTGATGATCCAAACATAACGTCTGGTTGTGGTGCACGAACATTGCGTTTCGCGTGTGAATACCATGCAAATCTAATGCAGATAGCGATTTTCTGAATATATAGATATTAACAGGATCAAAGGCTCTTTTCAATGACGCTTGTTTTTCGAGAGGCGTAGCCGGTCCAAGACTGCTCCAAAGTTAGTGGACCATAGTGCTGAAAAATAGAAGTTTCACCTCATCATATAGCCCAACTTCTTTTGCACCCAAAAGTCTCAACCCAAGCCAAAGGACGGCCGCAGTCATTCCGCTACCGCACGTCGTTGTAACGGATTTCCGGCCGCCGATGACCAAACTTGCATTTTCAGAACCAATTGTGCTGACCAATGCCTTCTGAATGCCGTCTTCGGGGAGATATGTCGTATACTTGTCACCAGACGACGGATTCGTGTGAGATTCAAGAAACAAGTTGAATGGTAACGAGAAGGAGTTGGGGATGTGCCCCGAGGAGAGACCTGGCCTAGGTTCAGGATCTTTGCCCGTGAATCTTCAGGGAGTGCATGATGGAAATATGAGTCAGAGAATATGTGGATGGTTGGTTCCGCTACCTTCCATGAGAACGAGCGTCAACGACCAGTTCGGTCAGGTCAGACGACATATCGCGGGAAGCGTTGGAAACCATCTGTTCGTAAGCTGCTTTCGCCCTCTGTCATTACGTTGAGGATATTTGTCGTGTCGACGCACATCTAATTGAATGGTCGTTCTGAGATGGGATAGCGTAGGTCATCGCCGGTCTGGATCCCTCGGGAGTTCGTGTTTCCAGTGGCAACCCTTCTGCCTCCCATCGAGGTAAACCTCCGTCAATGATACTGGAGTTGTTGTGATTGAATGTCCGGAACATGAATAATGCCCGGGGAGAAGAAAAGACGCCTTGACTATCATATCTGACACAACAGCCGCATTGGTTAACGGTGTCGGACGAGGAACCCGAACCTACAAAATGACATGCGTGGATGGGTTGATCCCAAAAATTTCTGTCACAAAAGAACAGTTTCAGACTTGCAAAATATAAAGAAATGGAAGCTGGACTAACCACACGCTTTAGCGAACATGCCTGGCGAAGGCATCATGTGTTTTAACCCTAGTTCATGTTCACTTGCAACTTCATCTAGATCTAGGAACTGAGCATCAGGTATCCGCTTTCCCAGAAATTCATCCTTGGGTCGGCGCGGGGAGTTAGGCATGTACCAGCTCGCGTCAAGGAGGGCCAGTTGAGTTTTCGATTGCGATAGTTCATGAACCTGCCGTGGTGTCAAAAGGTAAGGTGGAGAGCCAGACATCGTTCTAACGACGTTCTGCTTGGATTTTGCGGCGAATGATATTAGTTTGGACGAACGTAGTAGAGTGTTGAGCATGCTGATAGCGTTAGAAGCACGCGTGACGCGCCACACAGCCGTCCTCAACCTCATCCCACTACAGGGGTATGCCTTCAGACCAGAGCACTTGGCTGATTTCTGCACCACATGATGGAGATTCAGAGGGACTTCTGCAGGAACTAACCTCCAAGCTTCAGCAGCAATCTAAGTCATTCCCCTCGACGAACATTGCTCAATTGAACATACCTTCATTCAAGGTCGATAATCCGATCTCCCATAACAGCATATATCCACCTTATATCACTCTTACATGTAGACTGGCACACTTGATCTTCTAATATCGCTATCAGAGGATCTGCCGAAGCAAGACACATACTTTACATCAGTCGTGGCGAAGATAGTGGACACGCTACGGAATTTGCTCAACAACGACCCCCAGAAGCTTTCACAACACGTACTTATTAACGAGAGGAGTGTGGACAGCTATGTCATAGGAGATTGGAAATGGAATGAAGGGCGCTACAACGTGCAGAAAGGCTTACAGGATCTAGTAAACACGTTGGGCAAAGTACGCCATTCCAACCCTAATCGCCAATTTGCTCACTCAATCGCCTTGGAAATTCACCCAGGAAATTACTTCAATAGATAATGTGATGAAGGCGAAACTCAACAATTATAATTTGGCGAAGGGATCCCTGGTCCAAATGCAAAGGAAGAAGACGTGGGTTATGCAGTCTTCTGCTCGTTCACTTTATCCATATCTGACGGGAACAAGAGGGAACCTATCGGTACGATCGCTAGCAGACGTTGTTCGCAAAGAACACTTCATTGAAGACTCCGAATACATGGAAACCGTTCTCATAGCCGTCCCGATGCGAGTTGCTCTCATGAAGACTACATATTAGCGACCACTTACACATAGGATGCCGTGCAGGAATCTTGTGAAAGACTGGAACTCCAGATATGAGCGTCTGACGCCCATGGTAGTTCCCAGATCGTCGAGGTATTCCTTCAATCTGTTGGACTTCCTTTACTGACCTTAACGTCTTCCAGCGCGGTGGCATCAGATGATGACTACACTTTGTTTGCCGTAGTCATATTCAAGAAGGTGCGGGATGACTTTGCCCAAAAGTGTCGAGAAAACAAGTGATAAGTCCAGTTTACGAACGATATATGCATGTCTGACGTTCACAAGGTTTATTTTACGAGACTTCACGTTTTCTGAAGAGCTTATGGCCAAACAACAAGAGGAGCTGGACGTAGCTGGAACCACGGAGAAGGAGTTGTGGGTTCGTACTCTCAATTCGTGCATAACCTTACGATCTCACTAATAAATACGTTTATGCAGACCGAATTACTCCGGTTGGCAAGAACCAACTTCTCTGAATCGTTTCAGATTCTGGTGCATTTGAAGGTTCTCCGACTTTTCGTGGAAAGTGTCCTGAGATATGGTCTTCCCGCGAATTACGTTGGGGTAGTAATCAAGGTCTGTGGAACCGTTGTCGCGTGTGCGTCTCGTTTAACCACAAGTCGCAGCCGGAACCCAAGTCCGTAAACAAGACCCTCTCATTGCTCTCCAATCACTTCGCATATTTGGCCCCACGATCGAATCGAACGAAGGGAAAAGGAAAGTCAAACGAGGGCGACGAGTTCGTTGGGGAATATCAGTCGGTCATGGAACAGGAATTCTTTGACTTTGTGTTATTCGAGATTCCGTGGATTATCAATTGAATCGTCTTCATACTGTATCACTTGCCTTGTATTTTTTCTGCCGCGGACATTGACATCGATCTGTTAGTAACAGATAACAATATGTGCATCCCTCTATAAGATGCGTCGTACTAGTACATGATGATGTAAAGTGAGATGGGAGGAGCGACGACGTGAATATCAGTTTTTTCATCGTAAGGTACTTATGTTATCCGATCCTGCAGACCTGGTCGTGAGCGAAATGAATGATGTCCGAGAAGTGCACCATGCACGATAATGAGATATGCAAACGTGAACAGATGCCTAGTTTGGATTTTCAAATATGCAGTTCGAATGTCCTTGCAAGTCGTCTCATTTGAGGTTTTACAGCCCGAGATTGGCAATCACGCGAGATACCTCTGCAACGCTCTCGTCGTCCAATATGCGTGCAGCACGGCTCGCAGAATGCATCGAACCTTGTTTTGGTGCACCGGAAACGGAAACGGATGGCGGACCATACACGCTTGGGAATGACGGTGCAGTCGCGGAGGGCGGAGTCGAGCCCTCTCCTTCGCCTGTGGAATTGGTGGGCGAGTCCGGTGGGCGCTCAGTGATGCGAGATAACGAGAACGTAAGGTCCAGCGATTGAGCGCGATTTTGTATGGATCGAGGCTTGAGATACTTCTCCCTGAGTTTTGACTCCAGAAGAGAGTCCGAGCCTCTCTTGGCCGCATCCTCACTCTGCCTGGTTTGAGCAATTGGGGTGTTGGCACTCTGTTAAAGCATTAGCATTAGCACCAAGGCAGGAAGAAGTGAAAGATATCGCACCAGGAATGGCATGGGCGACCAATAGTCGTTAGCAGCCATCTGGTCATAACCCGCTACTTCATCCTCCTCAAGGCTATAAGAATAGGCTGAGGGCGAATTGTTGAAAAGAGCCTTCACGTCAGGAGAAGAGCTTGCAAGCCTGAGTCTCCTATCCGCAGACGCATCGGCCGCTCGTGACATCGTGGACATATCTGCAATATTTTATTGTAAGTTTCAGCGTTCATGCATTCACGAGTCGCCATACCATGCGCGGTGGCAGCAGACAACAGCTTGCTGTCGAAATGAGGGAATGCCTCTGCAAATGAATCCGCTCTTTTGTGCGTCTTTGATGATGGGTAGACTTGAACGTTATGAGACATCAAGAACTGTTCCAATAGCTCCCTTGCCGCCGTTAGGAAGTCGCTGTTGCTTCTCTGGCACGTAAATTTGAACGAACACTCTCCAGGGGTTGTCGATGGTGAGGATGAGTCTGTGGGAGCAACGATCGACGGGACGACAGAAACTTGGTAGTCGCGCTTGACACGTTCAGCGAATGCTACGAATTCAGGGGAAACACAGATGCGAGCGAGTTCAGCGTTAGGAGGGACGGACATGGACGCCTCGAAGGGAACATGATCCTGCATTAATCGAGACTATTAGCACTATATGATATGCCATATTGAGGGACTAACCAGAAGCATAGTCGCGGCGATGTTGACTTGACTCTCAGGGCCAAAAATCGCTATGATATCCGAAGCTGTTTCCTTGTCGGGGAATCGAATTCTACAGTTGGTCTTGCTTTCGATGTCATGAATAAAGATACTCTTCTCGCCCAATAACGTCCTATGATATTTCCTCGGAATTGTGACCTTCTCCGTGATGAAATCTTTGTCCTAAATAACAATTAGTTAAAACGATGCGACTGCAACATATGTCCATGCGATGACAAACCTTCGGATTGACCAATTCCATGACGGCTTGTTTGAGATTGTCGAGGTTCATGGCATTTTTGGCCGGAGTACGGGCGATGACATTGTCCTCGTTGTCCGAGTATCCTCCCAGAGAGGCAAATTCCTCAGCATTCGAAAATTTAACGTATACCCCGTATTTCTTCATAATCCTTTGAATACTCTTGCCACCGACGCCAATGATGCGCTTGTGATACGACTCTGGGACGTGGAAGGATATCTCCGCGGGAAGCTCCTCTTGAAGTAGCGTTAGTCCTTGAATGGCACCGGCGTCGTTACCGGCGATGTCAATGAGGAAGTTATGATCATTGAAAGTCTCGAACTTGATTTTGACATTCGTAGTCTGCATGATCTTATTGATTTTGCCATTTTTCTTTCCACTGATGAATTCACGATGTTCGTTCGCCAACTCGATCTGGAACCTGATCTCGTGTTGGAAGTTCTACAAATTAAACAGCATGAGTTAAAATAATGATTGACGAGGACGATAACAGACCTTGATGATGTCCAACTCCAAGACCATAGCCATGGCAAGTCGAACCTCATGCTCGAGACCGTGCATCTCAAATCGCATACTCTTGAAGACTACTTCGGCACCGGAAGCATTAGATATCTGCTTCAGGATCACGGTCATTTGTGCAGGGTTCAAAGTTGGCGGTGGGAGAAGCGGGTTGAATTGCATGGGCAACAAGTACAGAGAACCGACATAGAATTGGCAAGCCTTTATGGAACCATTGTCAAACTGTGCGTGGAATTAATCACGAGATCACTCACAAGTTGCATAACGGAGCGTATAGTTCTTTGAATGTTGACCTTGTGGTCACCGTAGACAGTGATTAAGCTAGTGGAACTCCCAATGGGAGGGAAATGGATGAATGTGGCATTGTCGTTCATTGTAGCTTTCAAATCGTCCATATGGTCAGTGAGCATCCAATCCAGCTTACGAGGAAGTATTGCCGTGTCTCTGGAAATGACGGCATTGGCCTGGGGTCGTTAAATAACTGAAAACGCAGAGAGGCAAGCCTACGCACCCTAACTTTTTGAATGGAGTATTGAAAAAGCATGTCTCTTGCTCGCTGCACACCAAAAAATTCACCAGTGATCCAGATCACGTTGTTGCTTTGCCTTGCTGAGGCGGTTGAGGGAGGTGGCGCAGCACCCACAGGTCCAACTTCGGGACCGACAAGCCCTTGCAAAGGGGAGGGGAAGTAAATATTCGTAGCCGTTTCCTCTTGGATAGACTGAACAACGCCGCGTCTGCGTCCGGCAATGATAGCGTGGAGTTTGTGATCAATCTCGCAGACTTCAGAGTGCAACCCGCTCTAAGTAATTAATCAATCAATGAAAAGTTCCGGCTGATGCGAAAAGACGGCTTACCATTTCATCGAGCATAACGAGGAGACGGACTCTTCCAACGTCAACGCGATCAACGCTATTCCCGGTAACGGCAAGCTCGCAAACGCGCTCCGTCTCGAGCCCAGACCAACCGCCGTCACTTGCAATGGCATCCGGAGGTGCAAGGGTGAGCGAGAGGGGGCTGTTCACCACTGCGACGCGGGTGCTCGTCTGATTCGCAACATCGTCGAGCTTGCGACGCACGTCCGATTTGACAATAGGGTTTGCGCCTTGAACATCGAGAATCTCGGAGCGGGTGACTTTCATGACGCTTCGGTGCTGTGTTCATTGATGTCGGTGAGTGGTCGGACCAAGGTAATGAGAGACAGGAGAGGTCACCTGAGAAGGAGTGTCTCTGAGGATCATGCCACGAGTGGCCATGACTTGCTGGTAAGCACCGGTAATGTGAAAGTTCCAACCATTGTCACGCTCTGCCTTTGTGTAGGTAACGAGACAGCCGTGGGCTTGCATGGCGGCCATGACGTTCCTCTGGACGATCTCGACATCCCCCTGAGAAGCCTCAGCCTTGATGATGACGGGTACGGTGAATATGCTGTTTGTGTGGTGAGCGTTCGCATAGGAGTCAGCGGAAGACGTAAAATCGAGAGAAGCGGGTGCGGAGTAAGAAGTGGTGGCGGTCCTGCGGGGGTAGCAAAAAGATGTAGCGTAGATGTCCATGCTTGTCGGACGGATGTTCTGGTAAATATGCGAGATGAAAGATAGAGAAATTGGAACTGGTCGATGTTCGACGGGGTATTGCTGCAACTTGGGTATCGGCAAGAGGTATAATCGAGGATTTATGGAGTGTTTTGTGCAATTGCAATTGGCAGGATAGTGGTGAAGAAAGGGAGAAGGAAAAGAGGACGAGGAGCAGGAGAAACTAAAACACAGTCAACTTGGAGAAAGTCTCAGCCACAAATTGACGGCCGAGACACTCTAACCCTAGCCTAGGGTCTCAGTCCCCAATTGTCTATATTGCCCCCTAGTTACATCTCCTCGTCAAACAACTTCGAATAACATCCAGTCCCCATCTTCGAAAAGTGTCCATATGGGTCACTCCCATTCAACCGCTCACCACAACGGTAGCAAAAGTGTTGCGAGCACTTCCCACAAGTCATCTATCTTTCAATGTCAGCTACTCATCAACCTATTGAAACCTCTCACACACGTACGTGATTGCAACCCAGCGACTTCTCGACGCGCACTTGGCAGCCCGGGCACGGCGTCGTGGATGCTTCGAACCACCGCTGGTTGGACTGCTCTTCCTCGTACTGTCGCACTAGCTTCTGAACAACCCCGTTCCCGAATTTGCGTTCCAGTGCACGCCGTTCAGCCGAGTTCTCACCATACGATAGATATTCCATCACAACTTGCGAGGTTACCGACGCAGGGCAAGCGGAAAGCGGTCCATGCCTTTCAAAGCTGTCAAACAATATACTACATTATGTATGTGCATACTCACCATGTCCGCTTGCAAAATGAACAGAATGAGTAACCGCAAGACTGGCAAGTGCGAAGCCGGTCCCAACCTGATTCTTCTCCATCCGTGCTCTTTGGTTTTGCAACTGCAGCCTGACATAGTGAAATTGGACAGTGAATGATCGTTGGGTCTTTCAATGTCATTGTGAATTCGAAACAGGCCGAGAAATGGATACTTACCCCGTTCTACATCTCTCTTCACCCGTAGCCACTTCCACCGTCTCACCTCGTCACCAGTCACCGCCCTCCTGACATCGTCTTCATCTGCTTCCTTTCCCCTTTTCACGCACTCAGGATCGGGACAGCGCACTCGGCTGACATCTCCTTCCGCAATGCATAAACTCCAGAAGTCTTTTAAACAAGGCCGGCAAAAGACATGAGAGCACGATAGCAGCAGACAGGAAGAACCTTTCAAATAAGCCATGCAGATCGAACACGCGTATGAGTTCTGCGCAAACGAATCGGTCGTAGCCTTGGAATCATGATTCGTCAATAACGGTGCTAGTAGATGTGGGGATGAGTTTGCTATTCTGACAACTGTTCAATCATATGGCGTCATGTGAAGTGGTCTGTTGGCGTACCGGACTACTCCAGATCCTGAGCGCTCAGTCAAGCACAGGTCCTCCAAGAACTCGCCATTCATTATATGCTCGACCCAATTGCAAATTGTACCCTCTCCTTCAACCCACTTTGCCAATAAACCCTGGCGTAGGTCGTACAGTTTCGGAAACCATGAGTGGCGTGAAGTGATAGACAATATCTCGGGTGGGCATCTGAGAGGGTAATCCTCAGGCAAGTTGATTGTCAATAAAAGTGGTGGTAAATGAGTTAGTTCAACCGGGACAGAAATGTGTGAACCCGGGGCCGAAGACTCAAGGACAACGGTTCGAGGATAACCAAAGTTGATTGGGATGTCGAGCTTCAGCGTACTCTCCGAAGCATCGCTGACAATGTAATCGGGGTATATAGACTGTAAAACGTCAAGTTCTTCTGTTACGAGAGATGTGCACGGCGTGAGCTCGTCGCCGTTCATATGAAGGTGTCTTGATGACCTATCAGGCGGCTATTTTCAGAGGAAAACTGCACACAGAGTCATTCGGTTCGGAAAGAGAGAGGAAGTGTCCAGTGGCACGTGACTCGGCCACAAATTTCACTTCTTGCTTGGTTCTCACTTCATCTCACCTCTTATATGTCCCAGGGCTCCTCTCAAGCTTTCGTCAAAGCTCTGAAAGGCGCTGCCGATCCACCTTTACCTGGTGGTCCACACAAGATCGACCTCGCTTGGGATCAATGGCATTCGAACGATTTACACCTTCCAAACAAGGATGAAATTATCTTCGAATGGCTTCTTGCTGTCCTGCTAAAGGAGAAAAAAACCGTCCTGTGAGAATGAAACTCCGCATTATCAGCCTACTATAATAATTCGTATGCGCAGTGATCTCAAGCCGGTTTGCAGTGTACGACACTGGTCCCTCCTGGACGAAATTATAAAGTCTTTAGATGTGAATAGAATTAAGGCAAAGTCTAGCACTGTTCGGCCATGGATTATGCCCATGCTCAACCGCATTCCATTTGTCCCCATCGTGTCTTCCTTTTTTTCTAGTCACGCAAATGCAAGTCCTAGTGAAGACCTGGTCGAGTGTTTTGCGCGTTGCGTTTGTTTCCTCTGGCCTTTAGCGATTCCCAAAACCAATATCGAGGTTCTTATGGAGTGCTTCGGGGGGATGCTGTTATTCCTGTCGATGTTCCATTCTGGTCGGGGGGATAGTTTCCAAACCTCGATTTCTAATGTCATGACTATGATGACATCCTCATTTCGGATCGCATTCGGAAATTCAGCGAACAAGAAAAAGGTCACTTTTTTGTTTATGATCATTTGAGAAGCACGCTAAGGTTATTGGTCCTCAGATATTCAATAACTTCACTCGAAATCAATTGCAACAGTGGATGACGGCCACCTCAAATCTGTCGTTAAGCGACGAACAAGGAACATCTTTGCTCTACAACGAAGTCTTTAATGCTGGAATAGAAGTTATGTTCTCTTTGGATGCATTGAAATCGTCGCCTGAGGCAACCGAAACCTTCTCGTCCATACGCACAATCCTGGCGGATTCGAATACCACAAATGTTTCGAATGTCCGCATCCTTCCTCCATTGTTACGTTCATTCGAACAATCCATTCGAAAGCATCGATTCTCCATATTCAGCTCTAGCTCAAAGGATACCGGACATGACGTACAAAGCAGAGTAGACATGGCCGTTCTGAATGTTTTCTCGTCCTGCTTGGATACGACACGCGAGTTTGGGCATAGTCCGGAGGTTTGGGACGTCAATGTTGCGCTGCTTGTGGCCCTGGAGAAATTCGGCCTTGCGTTCACGTCAATGCCGGAGCAACTGGACACCCTCAAAGGCATCGCAGAATGGGCAACGTCGTTTCTTCAAGATGACCCAGACGAAAGTCGCCAGGGCGAGACAAATTCGTTCATTGAAATATTATCTGTCATTATACGGATTGACTACGACATAATTTCTCCTCTGCTGCCGGCTATCCTGGTTTGGCTGTCAAAGGTATGGCTCATCCAAGGACTCATCATATGTAGCTTACAAAGCCGCTTTTAAGGCTCGTGCAGCCACGTACACTTCGAGCTACCCACTTCTTCGTCTGATTATCGACTACCACACAAAGACTCGTACCATAAATTCCTACGTCACACTTGTCCTGGAATGTCTCTCCGGTAGTCTCCCGGTCCCAGGCGACAATCTACCTTTCCACACGTACCAATCATACTCATCCAGTATTTTGGTGTCTTCGTATCATCTTGAGATGCTTGCAGAAGCTGTTAAAGGCTATTTGACCCCTGGACAGACACCGGAGACAGTCAAGTCTGTCGTTACAGTGTTGGAACTGGCTCAGCGACGTGTTGAGGCCTCAGGACACAATGGCGATGTTCCATACGACTCACCCGATGACAGCCAAAGGAAAACGAAGAAGCGTAAGCTTGCAAGTGAAATCGACCGGTCGGAGAAGGCCAAGACGGAAATGGGCTCGGCTACCATCTCACTTTCTCTTCTTGCCAGAGCGGCTGCATCTGTTTTACCGTTTTTGCCATTGAAAAATCTCCCAGATTCGTCGGTAGAGACGGTAGTGTCGCTGCTACGTGAATTCCTCATCAATGCAAATCAAAACGCAATTCGCCAAGGACTCGCTCCACCCTCTGAGGTCTCAGAAGTGGACCGTTGGTCATGTCAAGTGGTTTCAGCGTCAGCTTTGCGATTATTTCACTCGCTGTCATTGCCACCGTTGTGCATAGTCATGGAGGTTGGGAAGCTCAACGATGCGGTAGCAAAGTCTCTTCGTGACCAAACAGTACTTCCGGAGCTACAGGTGGAATGTGTAGGTGACACCTTGTTCTCAGCAATAACTTAACATTCAAACACTCGAATCCAATTTTAAGTTCCGTCACGTCTTAGAGCCCTCGCAAGCAACCCCCCATTCAAAATCAACATGGGATACTTTACTTGCTTACCTGTGTCTGCATTTGCAGTCTGACACAACATGGAGTGGTCTTTCCAGCGAACTCGAACTCAGTGAAGAAGGGCGACGGCGTGCGGCGCTCGCATTGTGGCACATGACCCTGGACAAATGGTTGCCAATCATGGAGTGAGCTTGCTTCTGTCAGGTTCTAATAGTTTATCGTTGATTATTTTCGGAACAGTGCCACTGCTACACCAGAGCAACTGCAGCAGTTCGCGAATATCCTCGTTCACAATCTGGACACACCTGGGTTTCAGACGCATGCAGTGAGCACAAGATGGATCGGTCAGCGCGCAACGTTGTCTGCCCCGTTCTGGGAAATGCCAAACATTCGCGGTGGGTTTCTGTGGACGCGACCTGTACACTCAACATTGACACACCATAATCCAGATGCCTTGGTCAACCTGATCAGTAAAACGACTGCATTTTCGGACAAAGAAAGCATACGTGCGGCCTTGTCAGACGCATTGTCAGTCATAAAGGCACAATCAGGAGACATCAAGTCATGGTCTTTGACCGTCGAACAAATAAAAATGTTCGACCTTCTGTTTGGCTTTCTACTTCGAGCACCAGTCGAATACCTTCCGAAGTCTGTGAGATCAGACTTTTTCCGAAGAGCCATTGCCATCGACGTCACAATGTGGGTCAATCTGAATGGCAGATCGTACGAATCCGACCCACGGCGTTCAGTTCGATCATGGTTACATCGCATGTCGGTTGCTTTCGGGTTCACCGAAGTTTTGGTTTGTACTGTCATTTCCCGTCGATTCCATTTCCTCATTCCAGGTTTTGCAGACCGAGCATCGGTGGTTCGTTCAATATCTTATAAGCCCAGAGTTCTACCCGACAAAGGCGTGCCAACCTTTCATTCAAGCGTCTCTTGACGTGGTGGACTCGATTTACAAGTAAGTGCGACCAAATGAGATGGAATGAACATAATAAACACTGAAATTATCATGAACAGACATGCGATTCGGTCTGCAATTCAAGGCGATGTGGCGGAGTTTGTTGCTCACGTTCACTGCAATACGACATCCCTCCAAGATTGCTTCGCGCTTTCGGAAATATTGGTTGAAAACTTTTCTCTTCGGAGTCTGCTGCAACTCATCTCCCGAGTAATCTCTGATTGCTCTTCTGCAAGGTGCGCGGGCATGCAAAATACAACTCTAACAGATTTTGAACCTACTTTCTCAGTAACCTCGCGAACATGGCTTTGAATGCGTTGAAGGACTTAAATTCCCAGCTAATATCCATTCTTCAGACCAAATTACTGTCACTGTTGACAACGACAGCGCCATTTCATGAAACGCTACACAAATTTGATGTTGTGAAAGTTTGGCGTTTAAACGTTGTTTTGGCCAGATGGCTGTATCCCAACGGTACAATTCCTACCTAGCGTTTATCCTACTTGCTCATTTCTGAAAGACGTAGCCGTCGTACCGGACTTCGGGAAAAGGCTGTTGAAAATATTAGCCTCTCATGATATGCAAGAGAAGCAGTCCCCGGTCGAATGGACTACGTATAGAAATGCATGTAGCGAAGTCTTCTTTCTGTTGCTTGAAGAGGTTCCATTTAAAACAGGTGCCTCGAGGAATACTCAACTGGAAATGATAATTGCAGCATACATTACCATCAATCGAAGTGTTTGCGTCCATGGTTGGTGTATTTAATGCACTCTGACCGTGACAGTGTCCTGACTAAGACTCCGCGTAGGTTCAGCTGTGGAAATGACACAATTATCTCGTGCCCACGAAGTATTCTCGGACGAGGACTACGCAACCTTCTTCAACATGATCAACCAGTTACTAGCTGGTTGTTCATTGCCAGTCCAAGATCTCTGCGGGATAATCCGTTTCTCCAACATGTTGACAAAAGCGGCTCCTGATAGTTCGTTCGCCTTGATTTTGTCCAGCTACTAACTGAATTGGAAACAGGTGCTTCGAAATTGACTCATGGACATGTCATTGGATGCATCCGAATATTTTGCGATTCGTTTCCTTTAAGGAAGGGATGTGCATCTTTAGGTTCAATGCTCCTTAATTGGCTCGGGAGCTACTATTCAGATCATGTGAGCTTCAAAGTGTCAATACTTTTTTCATGGTTTAATGATTGGTTTCAGCCGTCTTCCATCAAGCTCCTTGACGTCGGACCCACCTGGTCACTTCTCGCAAACTTTCTTGCGGGCTCACGCGAACACGACGAAACGACCAGTCCGCAAATTTTCCACGCGATCATATCAATTTCCAGCTCCTTAGTACGACTGCGACGTGACGTCGTCCTTTCCACATTGCCACTGTTAAGTGTAATCCTGCGGCGACTTTTTGCTACGCTGCGCACCGTCCGCCCTCAACTCGGCGCCAAACAAAGCAAGATCGTGGCAGAGAGCTTGCCTTGGTGGGTGAACACTGCAACTCCGCTGGGAGTGGAAGAAGCCACGGCTCTTGCACGCCTTTTGACTGCTCTATCAACTAAAACCGTCGCCCGTCGATATGGGTCAGCGGAAGAGAAACAAAAGTCTGAGTCATTGGCTCGTCCGTTTTCAAAACACGCACAGTACGTTATTGTTGCATACATAGAGGCCATGAGCGATCCCCTCTGCACCATGCCTTCTTTGGTCCGAAAGGCGCTTGAACCAGGGATGTTTGCCCTATGTGGCATGATGACAGAACATGGTCGGGATGCAATTATGGTGCAGAACCTCGACACAGGAGGAAAGGCAATGCTTAAATTGATCTGGAAAGACTACGACAAGCAGAGATACATTGGACATGGTTAGGCAATCGACTCTACCGTACGCATTTATATAGCGTTGTCACATTTAACACGTCCAATTCTATGACTTACCAGGCTTGACCCCTGCCCGCACGTATACATCCTTTGGGACCCCGTTTGTCTCAGGCTTACTTGGGGGTACAAACCCTGCTGCTGCCTTCTCGTCAGCTAATTTCTTGATTAAGCTCAATAAATCGTCAACAGCTTCTGGTGTCGTTTGAATGTGAACTACCAGGCGCGAACCATAGACTTTGATGGGATTTTCCAAACTGGCCGCCGACTCCGATATCTCGGAGAAGTCAAGTCCGAGACGGGAGGGGTCAAAGAACACCTGCGTCGGTAAAGTCAATATTTAATCACCGGTGATAGAATCCTTAAAAGAACCCACCATGCATGTTTCCGCTTCGCTTGTGATTTCAACGCCAATCCCACGCAGTCCTGCCTCAAGCTTGCGAGCAAGAGCATGGACTTCTGGCAAGCGAGGAAAATTAAACGAAAGTGCGTATGCCGCCGAGGCTGACAAAATCCCAGTCTGCCTCATCCCACCACCAAATAATTTACGCAGCCATCTAGCCTTCTGAATAAATTCTCTAGAGCCAACGAGACATGACCCGACGGGTGCCCCTGTGATATTTCGGTGAGCAGAAGAAGAATATTTCCGTATAACGCACCTAAGCCTTTGCTGAAGCACAAACTGACGGAGTCGAAAGGTTCACATAAATCTTTAAGGGGTGTGGCTGTCTCCGCGGCTACATGCCAAATTCTTGCACCGTCAAGGTGCATCTTCATTCCTTGCGATTGCGCAAACCCTGATATAGCAAGAATTTCATCTTGAGGAAATATGGTGCCATTAAGAGTGTTCTCTAAAGCAATCACTTCCGTCGGAGCAAAATGAACATCTGAACCAATGACGACATGTTCCTTGACATCCTTCAGTGTCAGGTGATGACCTACGTATCCGGCCATCAAGAAAAGAATCAGAAACATAGCATTTTACTTACGATTCGACGGAATAGTAGCAATGGTTGCGGCTCCAGAATGGAATGCGGCTCCACCGGCCTCATATCTGAGAGCCGAAAGGTTAGAGTTCGTAAGAGAAATGTGGCAGCCAATTTTCATTACTTGTAGATGTGTGAACGATGGTCGCATAAAACAGAGTAAGGCGGTTGCTTCAAGTGTGTCCGAAGCGCAATTTGGTTGGACATTGCGCCGGATGGCAAAAATAATCCGGCTTCTTTACCAGTGAGACGTGCTACGTGGGCTTCCAGAGCTGCTGTAGTAGGTTCATGATACACATCATCTCCGAGCGATGCGTTGATCGCATATGCATACATTTCCCTGCTTGGCGCTGGTGCGATACTTAGCCGGATGTGGGGACGTACATATGCGTTGTGGAATTACCTGTAATTGTATCCGCTGAGCAAAATTACAGGTGAGCAAAATATCCATAGTGAATCGAGGTGACTCACAGACAAAGCTTCGAGATATTTCTAGTCGTGCTCTGTCGTTATCTGTATGCTGAGTCTTGCCAATGATATCGATCCGAACGTCATCAGCAATCCTGGAACGAGCTTCGTTCAAAACCTGGCTATCCATGGCGTAGCTTGTAAATGTCCTTGGCACTGAGCGTAAGTTGGTGACAAAGGAGGATCGGAGCATCCAGGACACGCATGGTCTCAGCTGCAAGAATTTACCCACAGTGTCGCCACATTCTAGCTTCGGTCAGTCACGGACCGCGAATAGCTGGCTTTGCCTCTGTTTGTCATGTGGCAAACGTTCACCGCCTCCTCTGATAATTATCTGATTCATTCCTCAACCTCTTCTCTTTCAACCGAGCAATCTAGCCATGGGTAACGTGAGTCGTCCCAAATCACCGACTATCGTTCGCACCAATCGATGCGGTTGTAGGGGGCGAAAGCGCAACAGAAGCGAGACCGTGCAGGAGGAAAACCTGCTCCGAAGAAGGACGCGAAGAGCCAGCTGAAAGTGAATGAAGCTGCAAAGAACATCGTCTGTCAAGTGTGCAGGCAGCCATTCGTGAGTTAGCCCATCCAATCTATTATGATAGGTGTTAAGTTATGGCATAGATGAGCACTACCAGGGAACCTGCGTATGTTATTTGATTACACTGATTCGTCTCACACTGAATACTGTACAATTTGGCTGACAGGTTACTTGACCATGTCGAGAAGAAGCATCCTGAGAAGACCAGGGCAGATTGCTTTCCTTGATCGACATTTGCAAACGCGACTGTTTGGTGGCTGATACTTCTAACTTCTGACTGAGGATTCGCGAATTATTCTGGTACGATGTGTTTTTCTTGAGGTGTGATAATACTAGAGAGGTGTTGGTGGCTTCATCATCTATGGTCCTAAAGAACAGTGAGCTCCGACTCGACCGTCTCCATGTGCATCCCCCCACAACCTAAATATCGTCATAGCGAGCCGAACGAACTCCCACCGCCAGCTGTCGCGTTCGCGCCCATAGCTTGCATTTTCTCGCCAACTTTCTTGTTCACCTCGAAGAACTTGGCCACGCATCGGTCGATGCAGACGCTCTCTCCTTTATTTAAATCTGGCTCTGCGTACCGTGTGTTTATGCACTTGGAATGGCATACACTGCATTCCAGTTAGCCGAAGTTCTGTTTCATGACGTATGCAGGAGGTGCTAACGAGACGAGACGGTTGAAGACGTCAGTGACCATGTCTAGCCTGAAGGTGAATGAGAAATGTTAAATGAGCATAAAGATCCATGAGAACACACTCGGTCATAGCCATTTCTAATTTTTCAGTATTCATGCCTCCTTGATTTGAGCTTGAAGCTCCTCGGCCAAGGAACGACATGGTGAAGGTAGGAGAGAAAGATTCTTGCTTGTCGCCGAAGATGGTGCCAAACAACCGTCACGCGCCGAAAAAGTAAGACGCGTCAAAAAGCTGGGACCCACACCGACAAAAATTTCTCGATGGTGGAGACTACATCTCTTTCAGTCCACCGGTGTCGTTTTGTGGACTATGTGCCTTCTCCTATAACAGCCCTGGCTTTTCCTCCTCTTCCTTTGCCCAGAATAAAAGAAACGGCGAAATTTCCTTCAAACAAGTTCGGATGCCTCGCCGTCGGGAGGGCAAACGGAAACATTGAGATATGTGAATGGTCTGGTGCTGAACACGAGACTCAAGCACCTCAGGCGTGGGTGGTTAATAGGGTGCGTTATCTCCAGCGATCTCCCACTTTATCCATGCTGACAGTGTATACTAGATACTTCTCGGCCCAACACCGTCCAAAGTAGATTCTCTCGCCTTCGCGATCCGACAACCTGGTCTAATTCCTCACAATGGAGTGCCAGATATACCTAACCTGCGGCTGTTCAGCGCTGGCGGGGGTAATGAGTTGGTAGAATGGGACCTTGACAGGCTCTGCGTGATGGTGAGTATGCGATGGAATTGTAGTTTTTTTTCGGGATTTCACGTTGTAAACCTCAGCGAACACTTAGCTCGCAAGGAGGAGCCATATGGTCCATATCTGTCAACCCGCAATCCAGCTTGCTTGCTCTAGGATGTGAAGACGGCTGCGTCAGGCTTCTCTCTCTGGCAGACAACACACTTATTCACCACCGAAAATTTGACCGCGTTAAATGTCGTCTCCTCACCATCGCGTGGGGACCTCCCCTTCCAAAGCAATCTCCCAAGATAAACATAGATGGTGAGGCTTCTGAATCTGACGATGACGACGACGATTGGAGCGATTCGTGGCTCGTGACTGGCGGCTCCGACAGTAGTCTAAGGAAGTGGGATGTAAGTACTGGGAGGGTACTTGACAGAATGACTACAGATCGCCAACGCGGTGAGCGGACGTTAGTATGGACCGTTGCTGTTCTCGGGTGAGTGAATCACTGTCATTGCCCCGACTTTGACAAGACTTCGTTCCTGCGTTGCAGCGACGGAACAATAATTTCCGGTGATTCTCTCGGAACAGTCAAATTCTGGGATCCGCGGACTTGCACTCAGTTGCAAAGTTTTCAAGGCCATGGAGCTGATGTACTATGTATGGTGATATGTCCGGTATGTCATAATTCATTATATTTCCGGTATAATTTAAAATATCTATCTATGCGAAGGATGGTAAATCCATTTTCAGTTCTGGCGTCGATCAGAAAGTCTGCCTTTTCTCTCACGTCGTAGTATCGAAGTCTGGCAACGACACTGTATCATCAATCCTGCGACCGTCAGGTCGCTGGGTGCAATCCACCTCAAAGCGTATGCACTCCCACGATGTACGGGCTCTAGCGGTGTGGCCTCCGTACTCCCCTCTAGCTACTGCACATCAGCGCGCATTTATCTCCGGAGTGTCACCTATACTGGCTTCAGGAGGGCTTGACATGTCGGTTGTCATCACACCATGCGCATCGCCAGCCAGCACGGTGTCAAAAATCCTTAATCCATTGGCTACCAGTGTCGCGTCGACTTTTGAAGACGCGTACTACCGACGAATGTCGTATTCTACCGGCTTATCCCCAGCAATTCATCTAGCCAGACAGGCTCGACTTTTGCTGTGCACACGAAATAGAAGTTTGAGTTTGTGGCGAATTGCGAAGAGGAACGAGCCAACTGAATCTGTCGACGTTGGAATGGACGCCTTCGATCCTGGCAGCTACGATAAAGTTCTCGATATGGAACTCAAAACTAGCACAAATCTATTAGCCAGTGCCATTTCGAACGATGGAAAATGGTTAGCAGTATCAGACCTGTACGAGTCTAAATTATTCTCAATGACGCATGAGGTATGCACACCAAACGTCGGTTCCTAAGCGCACATATAATAACTGTGTTCACCACAGGAAAATGGTCTTCGACCCAAAAAAGTAAAGGAGTTCGGTGAATGCCTTGCAGCACACCTACCCAAGTCGGCTTTCACAGGTGCATCTGCGCTTGGGTTTTCTGCGGACTCTTCCAAACTGGTTCTCGCAACCGCCAGTTCGTCATTCGTACTTGTAATCGATCTTGGAGCTGGCGACGTGCGCCCACAGGTCCTGCGGAAATTCGATCAGCATCGATCAAGCCATGCTATAGCAGGTGACCGTGCCATTAAGAACATACCTGGGGCGGATTTCGAGATGAGTGATGGAGAAGAGGAAGCAGATGATACGCAGCGCACCGCTGTGATCTCGCGAATGGCCTTCAGCAATGACGGTCAATGGCTGGCGACTACAGACAGTAACTGTCGGACACAGGTATTTAATATGGATGCGGTTCAGGTACGTGCTCAAACGGATGCGCCAACCTTTCTTTACCAACATATATGTTTATAGCACCATTGCATCATCCCTTCGATGCCGCAACCAGTTCAAGCTATGTCCTTCGACCCGTCTTCGCCCGGAACATTGATCCTCGGACTGGCAAATAACAAAATAGAGATATTCGACGTTGAGACACGACGTTTCCCTGAGTGGTCACGCCAATTATGCACCTCCGTCCCCCAACGTTTCACGCATCTTCACGACCCCATCACCGGAGTGACATTTGACCCGACCGGTGGGCAAAAGTACGCCTTGTTTTGGGGTGCTACCTGGCTATGTAAGGTAGTTTTGGATGCACCTGTTGGCTGGGGCGGATTCTCGAAGAAGCGACGTCGGGAGAGCAAGGCACCGCCACAAGCTCCTCCTCCGCAACCCGCAGAAGCTGGTGTGATGGGAACTGATATGGAGGAGTCCAACTTCAAAGTCGTTACTCGTTATCGACCTCTGTTGTTTGCGGACTTTCTCGGGCCTGGAGAGCTTTTGGTGGTCGAGCGTCCGATTCTCGACATTCTTGCAACGCTTCCGCCAGCTTACTTCAAACCAAAATATGGGTCGTGAATAATTGATGTCATGATTTGCACCAGAATAGCTATGGCTACAGATCTAAAAGTATTTGGAAGGGCTAGTGTAATGGTTCCTAGAATATATCAAGCAGAATAACTTAATCATGCAATAGTCTTTCGCAGGGCATCTGCAGTGAGTTGAGCTTGGTTCTCTCTGAAGCGGTGTTAGCCTCTTAGACAACAGGCACGCCAACATCCCAACCTACCTGGAGTTTAACAAGGAGAGGTAAAGATTCCAGAAGATACCTAGTGTCGATTGGAATGGAACACGATATGGCAGAGGCATGAAGCGGAAATTAATGAACTACGCCACAGATTCAGTTTGGAATTGTGAAAGGACATGCTCCGACATACCTGAGCCAAGGGCCATACTTTCCAATTGGCACGAATAGCTGGTTCGAACAAATCAATGTATTTCTGCTGAATATGTCGAGCGTCCCGCCCCTCCATCACGCCCATTGACCCTAGAAATAGAACAAGCTGGGATGTTTTTAATTCAGACATGCCGAGTATACGTGTACATAACCTTACCCCGATAGGTGCCCTAGAGTTGCCAGCACAACAATTAAGAACAAGGTTTGATGAATTCGTGCAATTCCACTTACATGACGAGCTGGTCGGCGGCGACACGTTTACATAGTGCTGTCGTGCTAACTTTTCCCGAGCCACCTACAGCACGAAGGGGAAACCTCTGTTCTAAAAATCTATTCCATCTGCCCAAGAGAGGACCTGTGGCACGCGTAAACGGAGCAAATTGATACAAACGTTGCCATACGGACCCATTCCGACGCCGAAAGTGAAGAATCGAAGAGTCCGCAGAGGCTGGTAGGACTTCTCTTCGTTAGATTTGGCTTGCTAGAAGATTGATGGGTGAGATGGCATTAAGATACAGGCCGATCGGTTGCCAACCATTATCTGAGAGAGTTGTGCCACCGCGTCTCCAAGAGCGAACAAGGTACCATTCGTGAGAGCTAAGGTCGTGGACGGACGAGCATCAAATGAACGTTGATATGCTCTCGCAGCGAAGGCGATGGACGCCATGATTTGATACTTCGGAGACAACGCGACGACGAGGGGTTATAAGGCATCCCGACAAATTTGATGTGACGTTCAGCACACTCCACGGTGACATCACGCGAATTTTACCACGCTGTGCTTCTACAAGGCTAGCGCCACAAGCTGCTTCGATAACAGTGAAAAAGTCCAAAAGAAACCGCCAATAACAATGAGAGTGTAAGGTAGCAATATTTATCCTTGCCCCAGGTAAACTTCAATATCCTCCCCGGGTCTGAGTAACACAAAATATAAACCTAGGGTGAGAAATTGGAGATTAATCAAACCGTTGGGGGGAAAGAACGATAGCAGTACGTACGAGTCGATGTGTTGGGTGTTGTAATAGTTGAGAACGTAGCATGACCGCGACCGTGAGTGGGGTGCTATACACCGCACACTAATTTCGCTTGGCCTTTTTCCAATCGGGGGGCCATGAATTTACATGATATCCTGTAGCCGTCGCGGTCGAGGTTGCGGTCGAGTTTAACACCCCCCGCTTCCAATCGGGACCCTGTGCGTCCCTCCTCTGCATCTCCGGGGTCGATCGTTCGACTACTGCGAGGGGGTGGGCGGTGGAGGGTAGTAACGTGACAGAGAGCGCCACGACAGATAGTAAAAAGTGAGACAGTCGCATTATGGCCGGCAGCGAAGACTAATGGTTTGGGCTGGAAGCGCGGCAGAAGGGCAGAAGTTGCGAAGCTCCTCTCAGATCCCCCAATCCTCTCGTTATAAGGAGGCTGGTTGGCCTCGGCTCCTGCCTTGACAGCAGGCCTCGTGATTTGGACGTCCGTACCTCTCCAGTAAGTATTACTTTGTAAAATTCTCCTCGAAAGTACCGAATCTGGCGAGGGAGGCCCCGTTTTCTTCATTTTTCCCGGTCGTCAATATCGATTTCAGGGACAATGCCGAGATTCCAGAGTAATTACAAGGAACGTGCTGTCGTCCGTGACGGGAAAAGCAGAATTGTTTACGCGAAGGCACGGAGATCGGGGCTTATCGCAGATCATTGCTATCGGATTCTACAAAAGAAAGCGGATGCAAAGCGCACGCATTAGCCAAAATAGGACAACGTGCGACGATCGTGCATTGAAATAAGTCTCCCTCTCATCTACGAAGAGACCGATGGCAGTGGATTACAACAAGCCCCATTATATATCATGTACAACTACTGTAACTGAAATTAGTTCGTAATACCAAGATATGTCACGGCAGTATGCCTAGCTTGGCGGAAAATTAATGTGGTAAGAATGGTGTGGTAGCGGCCGGGACACTGTTCAGTCGTCCTCAAGAACTGATGGACCCTAATCTCGCAGCGTCTCGGCGCCAGTCTGTTCCTCGTTTCCAGTCAGTATTGGCGGCCTAAAATTTTATATCACAATCGATGCCTGGCTCCTCGAACTTCCGGTGACTTACAGCATTCCGCTTCCAGTCTGTGCCAGCTTCCTATTCAATTCATTCAGTCGGGAATCACAAGGAAAGTCGGAGAACAATTTACTGCTTCGCGCTTCGGGTGGGCAACTTTCTCCTTCACGATTTGTCAGAATTGTGTTGTGAATAGGAAAACAACAACTCACCTGGCGCGGCCGCCAATCAGTACCTGTTTGCTAGAGAGATATGGACATTTAAAAAGAATTGGTAATTTTTTATACATGGGGACATACGGGATCACGTTTCAAACTATGGCTGTTCACAATTGTTGGCAGCTCGAGAACACCCGAGGATGTATTCTGGGTGACACCGCGTTTCCAGTCTGTGTTCTGAAGAAAACTGTAAAGAAGGTGCTGGATGAATGGCTACAAGAATTCACTCACTGCTTTACGCTTCGAAAACATATTGGTGACCTTTAAAATGTTGTTATGTTTTGACGATTAGTCTGGAAGCATGTGCCTACCGTTTCGCCTATTCGGTCGGTGCTGTCCCCCGCTAAGTCAACGTTCAGAGGAACGTCGGTGACAGAAAGTTTAGAGACCTATAAAATGAAGCAGGACATGCTCAGTGAAGTAGATACGACAACAGATGCTTGGATTGCACTGACGGGGGCAGCCTGGATGATGCGGGCTGCTAATGCGATCGCAAAGACAATGGCCTTGAAGTGCATCTCGTGTATGAGGTTGTCGGTGAGGATGTACTGCTGATTTACGCCATTTTATACCTGAGCAGTGTTCGGAATAAGGCCCACTGGGCCGATGCAATAGGCGTCCTTGAGGGTACTCATTTTGACAGACGTTGATCTTCGCCTGATTGCTCAGAATCGGACAGGTCGATGTGAGGAGTGTGTTACGGGGCCACATGTACCGGAATCTTCTCGAGATTGAACGTCGATGAGCTCCGGAGAGCGGGGCTCATAGTGTGCCTTGTCATTGTCCATAAAACGTCATCCAAGGTATTATTTAGGGAATCCGAACAACTTGAATGCAGTGTTATTCGGCCGTCGTTTGATGGACGAACGCCAAACGGCGTAGGGGATGGTGTGCAACCTCACATCGAAAATAGTTCCCATAGTGAGACCAGAGTCCGATCATGAGTGCGAGTACGCTGTGAGCCCACGCGAACGACGGTGAAACGAACAGTCCTTTGCCGCTACCGCGTGCATAACTGCAGTGTAATACTTTTCTTGACGTCACCCGCGAACACGATCCAGTGCGGGCGGCGACTAGGAGTTCATAGTTACGAGATAGTTCTTCGAATTGATTGCAGTGTGTCGTGTCGTACGATCATCGTGTGGATGGGCACGTTGTGACTTGGCGCGTATCGGAGAATGATGGATAGTCCGAGCAAGGAGACTGGCGGCGTTGAGGATTGCAGAGACCGGTGGATAGCCTCGTCAAGAAACTGTGGTACTGTAGATGATCACCGAACTTGACCGAAGGCAGATCAGGGTCGTGATTTCTTCTTGTGACAACTCGATCGCCTCAAATGTCACATACACGGGTCGGGACACCGGAACGACGGATGCGACATCAGTCAAAAGTCTACTCGTTAGTTTGTCCGCATCGTTCGCCATGCCGGGTGTCTGTAAGCGTCTTAATCAATCAGGAAATCTCATCTGCAACACAACTCTCGTATCCCATCCGCTTCACCGGTCACATGCCTGCCTATGTTTCCAGCTCAACCCTCGATGTTTACCTCTACGCGTATCTTTTGGTTCCATGCGTCATGTTTGGAACAGTAGCTGTGATCTTTGGGAACTCCCTGTGAACGCGAACGACCTCTGACACACATTGACAACCTCTCCGATCACATAGAGTGGAAGAACGACGGCGGGAACATTTATTTGCGGACATGTCCGGTAGTACCTGATAATCCTCCAACGTCAATCAGTACCCCATTATTGCACATTGCGTGGCGACAACGATGATCGTACAATTCGAGGCTTCTATACATGTACCGCTCTCTCGATGACAAGCCGTGAACGCCGGTGTCAAAGTGAAAAGATCGTATATCAAAACGACACCCCAATGTTCACATCTAGTGGGCGGACCTTGCGGCCGTGGAATCTGGTCTTTCGGCGAACGACTCATGGGAACGATTGGTGGGCATAAAACGTTCCAGACAATCGTCTATGCCTTGAGCGACATCGGAGAACACGGAGGCGGAGCCAGAGCGCTTTGTAGTATTTGATATCCATTATACCGGACGTAACGGTCGGTGTGATAGCTACCAGTAAAACTCAAAAATACAGGTCGGGAAAATCGCTTCACTCAGTCCTGGGAATACCATCAGCTCGCGAACACGCCAACCACTTGTGACAACGCACCCAAAGTTTAATCAACCCGTCCCAGGACGCCGTGATCACTTTCGACTGGAAGGGAAAGGATCAGCTATTAAGGAAAACGTCGATATGACACCGGCATACCGTTTCGTGTGGCAACCACTCGTGGGCTATGACGACTTTCGAGTGCGCCTTCAAGCGTGACTTGATGCGACCGGTTTTCCAATCCCAAAATACTACATTGCCGTCACCATCTCCACTGCTGATCCATTTCCCGTCCGGTGAGAAGCCCACTTGACATGCGTAGCCTGCAACAGAATGTCCAGCAAATCTCTTTTTACGATTTTGTCTGAAGTTATCAGTGCTGTAGATCAAAATCTGGTTATCCATGGACTGCGCAGCAAAACATTTTTCTGCAAAGAATGGATGAGATTGTTATGCAAGGCGGCAAATGGATGACTTTATCAACTTACTAGACGGGTGGAGTGTCACCGCCGGCATGGAATGCATGTGCGGTTCCGCAATGTATTTGATGACAACGGGGATGTCGTAGTCCCAAGCACGAATGGTCTTGTCATCAGACGTGGTGACGAAGCGCCGATTCTCGTCAACGAATGTAATGGTGTTGACTGGACCAAGATGTTGATCGTATTCCTGTGTAATCTCCCCAGTGTTCATGTCATACTGGTGATAATATTAGAGGAAAGATAAATCAGCGTGAGATTGAACATTGAGCTACACACCTGAATGATTTTCTTGTCAGACATTCCGGCAAGGAATATATTTTGCTTGTCGTCGTCGGGGTGAAACTTGATGACATACGGTGTTTTCCCATTGCTAAACCGCTGGATACATTGACCGGTTTCTGTATCCCAAAGTTTCATCTGACGGTCGTGCGCACACGACAAAAATCTCCGGCCATCATTTGAAAATGTCACGTCCTTGACAGCTTTTACATGACCCATGAAAGTTCGGAGGCAATTCCCATGTGTATAAACATCCCAAAGCTGACGAATGAAATAAATTTGTTGTACGGCATAATGATAAAGTCTTGACAAACCTTGATTTTCGTGTCCATTGACCCGCTCAAAAGCAGATGGGAGGTTTTAGGGAAGAGACGGATGGCAGAGACGCCTTGAGTATGACCGGTCCATGTGTGAACGCAAGCTTTTGGGATGAAAGTTTCTTGCAAGCCAGGCTCGGAGGCAAGATGTGGTGCCTCTGATAAGGGAGGATGCATGTATGTGCGTCCTTGATAGTCCGTCATGGATTTTCCATGGAAGGTAGAACTCTCCTGCCCTGCAGTTCCACGTTTTGGTTTTGCCTTCTTCTGCATCACTTCCGGTTCTTCCTCTTCCTCTTCCTCCTCCTCTCCAGGTGCTTCAGAGCCGTCGGGGATTATAGCGTGGGGATCTTCCTCTTCGTAAGATGCCCACGGTCCAACATAAGCGCCGTCACCATCGACGATGTTGACGTCTCCCCGTGGCTTTCTTTTGCGCTTGAGCTCCTTCTTCTTTTCTCTCGTGGCACGTTGGGCATCTAGAGTTGAAAATCCATTTTCTTGTGCCTTCTGTAGGTTCCCTAGCATGGCTGGCGCGTTTGGGTCTGTTGACGGGTTTGCAGAATATCCAAGAATACTGTATGTCAGATGCTGCGATCGAAATGCGTGTTCAGTCATAGCCTGCTCTTCGACGTGACCAGCAAGAGCATTCTGGTTTTCAAATCGATTTCGGTCCTCGAAAGGGTTTACTGGGCCTTGAACGGGCAGAGTCATATCGTTGTACGGGATGTTCACATTCATTTGGGTGTCCGACGGTCTTGTTATTAATGATGTTTGTTTTAATGGATCCTTTGAAAGGTTTCAGAAGTGATAACCTAAAATCTTAGCATGCAATGACGTACTTCGATGAGAACATCCGGAGCACTTGTGTCGATTTTGCCCAGGCCAACATCCAAGGTCTCGTTCTCGATGCGAGGTCGTTTCGAAGTCGGAATAGACGACAGACCGAATGCATCAGCGGACATGGGCTGGTCGCCATTGTCATCTTCAGACGAGTAGCCGTCAATCAATGCCATGTTTCAAAACTTTCGTGAGTGGCAAGTTGGCAAGTTAAGTTAGGAAGTCTGTGAATTATGTAATCAGTCTGTAGCACTGTAAGCTGTGCACCATTTCGGGTGAACGACGTTTCGCGGCTACTCTCATCGTCATTCCCTTACAATATTGATATGGTCAACCTAGGCAGGCCTTGGACTGCCCATGAAGACCATCTTCTCACCCAGGCGGTGGCAGTTCACGGAGATAATACAGAAAAGTGGAAGACTATCGCGATATCGGTGCCGGGACGCACCAATAAAGCTTGTCGAAAGGTATTCGCGGTCACTCCCTTCACAAGTCCAGTATACTCAATATCGTTGCGTTTATCAGAGATGGCTACATTCTCTTTCTCCATCAATAAAGAAAACGGCTTGGACACCTGACGAAGATAGCCTTCTCCTGTCTTTGTATGCGAAACACTCCACGAAATGGGCCGTAATTGCACGACACATTCCTGGACGGACAGATGATGCTTGCTCCAAACGTTACAGAGAGGCTCTGGATCCCTCTTTGAAGAAGGATGAATGGACCCAAGAGGAAGATACGAAGCTGCTCGAGTGTTATGCAAGGCTTGGTGGAAAGTGGGGCCAAGTTGGACAAGAACTGCAACGTAGCGGGTTAGGTTGTCGTAACAGGTGGAGTCTATGCCTTTCATATCGGCATTAACATACACTCATGAGACCTTGATAGATGGAGGCTTCTTGAGAGGAAAAAGAATGCCACAAATCGGAAACAAAACATCAATCCTTCTATGACTGAACAGTCTACATCTTGGACAGAAATGACTCAGTTTCTGTCTATTCCTTATTGGTCTAGCTCCCCAGATGCTCAAGATTGTTGCACCTCGGTGAACGGGCCGGACTGTCAATCCTTTGTGGACATACGTGATCAAAATTTCACCTTCGCGTCCATACACACAGACCACGATCGATGCATAGAAGCAACACCACTCGTGCATCGGCCGACGCCGCAATCACCACTCCCGTTCTCCCATACTTCTTCGTCCCTTAGCGCCGCATTGTCTGAACCAAGAACGCGAGAGCAGCGGAATGCCAGGTCAGACTCGACTTCGGTGCTGGGCACGTCACTTTCTGTAACAGATTTCACAAACGATAGCCCGATCGTCGCTTCGCCCTCAATACTGTGCGAGGACGGCGATCCATCGAGCGCCATTGATCAAGACTACCACATGGACCCAATAGTCGTCCACGCGACATCTCCTTGTCATTCTGCTGGGTCGTCGGAATTTGGTATTGACGCCACACCAAACAGTGATATGCAGATGGAACCAGACACGACGGTTCCGAACAGCCATGCTTTAAGTGTGCCGGTTTTGAATTCTGTGCGAGACGAATCGCGGGGGCATAAACGCAGGCGGATTGGACAAGTCTTCAGTGCCTCATTAGATGTTAACCGTAGCAACTGCCAAAACGACCACAGCAATCGGCCACCAAGGCTTTCATCTAAGCTGTCCGTTGCTTCAGAGTGAGATCATCATGTGGAAATATTTGCGAAGGATATTTAGCTGACTTCATGTGTTGTGCAGCCCGACTATTAAACCATACAGTTGTGGTTATTTGAGGTGCTGGCCAAAGGAGGCACCTAATAGTTCAGCTCAGTTCTCTACGTCAGGCGAACTATCTGGCCACGTCAAGGCCTACCATACAAACGATATTTTGGACACAAATGATACACCATTTCGATGTGGGTTAGATGGATGCAAGAAAGGTTGGAAGGTGAAGAGGTCATTCTCAAACTTTACGTCGCATAATTGATTGCATTTATATCACAGAGCATCAATGGCCTTCAATACCACTTGCAAATGTTTGGTTCCACTTACTGTTCGCAAACCGCACTGTCTGACGTATTCGTTAGTTCCAAGTTTCATTTTCGCCATGCTCTGGCAGAAGTTGCGGTTTCCCAGCCCTCTTCCCATCCTCCGCCATTGACCACTAAAGGCAAGAAAACCCACCGCTGCACCCACGAGGGGTGTAATAATCAATACAAGCAACTCAGTGGACTACGGTACCATCTCAAACACGTCAGTTTTTTCTTTCGTTGTTGCTCTGATGTTCTATCTGATTATTGTAAGTACCAGGGCCATCCAGCTGATCTCCCTACACAGCTCGATATTGTACCACCAGCTCTGGCTCGACAGCTCGCTTCAAACGATTCATCCGTTCCCCACCACTTATCATGATGTGTGCTGTTTTACCGGATTTATTAGACTTATGAGGGTAGAATTCCTGACCAATTCAACCTGGTCGTAATTTAACATAGGGTGAAACATCTAATCTCAAGAAATCATGTGGATTACTGTAATAATTCTGATCGTATTTCGAAAAGGCGCCGGTCGCGCTGTGGAATGTGACATCCGAGCACGGGATGTTGAATAGTGTGACCGTGACGCGCTTATCCACTTGAAAATCCTAACCACCAAACACAACTGCAACTGTGCACCTGCGGTTTTACACGACACAACCACGACTTCTAACGCCAGTACACGACCATAATGCAAACCGGCTACGATCCACAACTACAAACCAAACCTCAGCGAACGACACGCTCTTCAATCAGACAGTCTCTCAATTTAGCTTCAGTTGGGAAGGCTCTTGTCGATGTTATGAACAAGGACGCGAAACTGGCGGGAAACAAGGAGGCAGCCACTAAAGGCAAGGAGGCCCATGTTAGACGGTTTAGTACCGTCGGTATTCCCAGAGGAGGGGACGGCCCTCAAGGGGGAATTGAACGACAACCTTTCCAGCCGAAGCCTTCTCCAAAGAAAACCGCCTCTCCTGATACGAAGACAATAACACGTTCCAATCGGACGGTTTCTTCTTCTTCTATGGCACCGACGATCGCTTCTGACGAGCTTGGCTTCAAAGAGAAGGACGAGGCAAAGCCAAGCTCTTCCATCACACGATCAACGTCGGTTTTGCGACCAAGGAACGCCGTGACAGGATCAGCTCTGCCAAAGTACAGACCAAAGTCAGTTGTAGTTGAGGGGCTACCGAAGAAACCGTCATCTCCAGCTCGAGCAGGAACTCGGCGGAAGCATAGTTCATCGGAGGAAGATGACCAGAAGGAAGGGGCCACACCTATTAGGGCACCGTTTACGCTCGAAGGTTCCGCTAAAGCGGTCAACAAGCCCATCAGTCCGATCCCTCGCCGCTCGATCTCTCATTTTAATGCAACCTCTAATAGCAACACTCCTAATTCAGTCAAACATAATGCGGTTAGGCGTGCCCATCCAGTTTCAGCGAAGGTCTCGACCCCTACCCGATCTTCGAAGGTTGCGAAACCATCATTCACGCCTTCAGGAAAACACATGTCATCTCCTCAGCCATCCCCACCATCTCCCTCTCGACGAACGAATGGTCGCACGCCAACCCCAGTTGCGGCGGCTCACCCTCGTTTGAGGGAACTCCATGGCCCAAGCCATTTGCGCGCTGGCTCCAAAGGGCCCACGCCGTCTCCTGCCGCAAGTCGAGTCAAAGTGGGGAATCAGAACTCAGCAAGAGCCGTTGCGCGAGCACCCAGTTGCTCTCCTTCGACGTCATATGCGTGTGTACCCGGGGATTCGAGCACAGATAGTGTTGAGGCGGATGATGTGGAAATGATGTTAGCTTCCGTTGCATCACCGACTGGACCAACGCCGGCGATACCAAGAATCAAACAAATGATGCAATCCAATTTCTCGCCGCAGACCCCATCTCGGTCAACCCGTGTCCAAAAGCAAGATAATTTGTCCACCGCATCTTCCGCAGCGTCGGGTTCCAACGGTGTTGTATTATTGAAGGGTGGCGATCTTCATGAGGGGAAGGGCAGAGGATCCTTGCTATCATTTCACCAACTGACCGAGGACGGCCAAGATTCCTCGGTGAATGGAGATGTAGTTGGTATGATATCGGAAATATCTGCACCTTTCCCGACTTCCGTTCCTGTGTCACCAAGCCCTGGTCTGCTTCACCTCGATGCCAGCGATGCAGTTAGTCCCAGCCCGTATCAACTTCCGTCGCCTGGTGGTTATGCCTCGATATCACAAATGCTTTTACCTAATGTCACGCCGTCTCCAGCGCCTCCCATTCATTCGCAGTTATTCGACGGCTTGATCCCGGAGCTTCCAACTATCGACGCTGCGGCGCTTACCATGCTTCGACTGCAACTAGCATCTGCAGAAAACTTGGCCGGAGAAAGGTTGTTGCAAATACAATCTTTGCAGGGTCAGTTGTACGCATTGAAGCAGTCGAGGCAAAGTGTCGAGCAAGAACTCGCGTTGAACGTGTCACAACTGGAGGCTCAGATGCGTGAGTCCTTGGCTGGGCGTGCTCGTGTCAGCGATAGCGAACTTGTGGACCAGTTGCAGGGTCAACTGAGGGATGCTGAGGCTTGCCTCCAGCTCGCCGTCGATGACGCCGTTGCCGAGGAAAAGTCTAAGAGCCAGTCAGAGATGAGGAGACTTCTGCACAGTGCGGAATCCAAGTGGACTATTTCGGCTACCGCTCGACTTGCCTCCGAGAGATGGAATGACGTTCGGGATATGGCGGAGTGTGAGGTTGAGTTGATCACAGCGAAGCGAGAGGCACTTGTCGTTATTTTGGCGGACCTGGAGTCTCGGCATGCATTGTTGCCATAGTCCGTCCAGATTGAGTCACCAACGCGCGACGTTTCTGAAAGAAAGAAATTCATTCTAATCAACAGATAATCGTTGGAGTCGTACTGTACAATAATTTACAACTATGGTGATCATATATTTAAAGAACAATATAACAACAATTGCACCACTTGATCCCACCTACTCATACCGGGTTGTTGCCTCAACGCAAGCGTCAAGCAAGCAAGCGTGATTGTCTTCGACTGTCGCCTGATCCAATCTATCCATGATGGCATTTTTGATAATTTCAGATCTGTATAATATTGCATTGAGCGAAAGTATGAAAGCATCAAGTATGACTTACTCCGCGGTCCCGTAGACAACCTGCACTTCACATCCTATTGAACGAATGGACATGGGCCACGTTTCGACCATCTCGCTTTTGAATACAAAAGATACAAGAGCCTTCGACATGGGCTTCGGAAACAGGATACTTGCGGTAGCTCGAAGGGCACCGGAGAGTTCTGCGCCGTCGAGAGTTCCCGTGTCGATTGAGAGCGGGTATTTTATTCCCAGAAACTTGAGTTGGGAACGAATCTGAGCCAAAGACGCCCAGAAGTCACCCAATCGCTCAAGAACCTGCGACATAATTGAGTATTATTCATGCTACTCCAGCCAAATATCGACTCGCCTGCTTCGTGTTGTAAGGACGGTCATCAAAACTCAGTCTCTTGGCGTGCTCGATTGCGTATTTGGTGAGAGCAGGAAACGGGTCATAGCGCTGCATCTCGCCCTTCAGGCCGAATACATCAATCCGGCTGGCGACAGGCTTGAATTTCATGCATGGAATAACGACTCGAAAGTGGTTATCATATATGAACTCTATCGTGTGCGGATGGATTTGGGTAGCCTGCCATAGATGCAGCGCTTGCAAGGATTCGAGTTCATCTAGGTCCAGACAGAAGGATGAGCTGGAAAACTGAAGACTTTTCTGAGATCGCACCTTTGAGTCTGAACACTTCCGCCCGCGTACTATTTTTGTGCACATGTATCATTCTTCGCGCTTCCTCAATGGCCTCAACATTTTCGCGCTTCTGTAGATCGAGTTCCGCGAGCTTCTCAGTGAGTCTCTCCAGCTTCGCTTGGCCTTCCGTAACCTCAGCACGAAAGTCTTCTAATGTAGAGCTGGAAATAAGTTAACACGTGTTTGCAACAAAGGTGAAGGGTTAGGATACTTTTGCTCGTCGATAGTAACCTTCAACTCGGCGAGATATGTGGGATCGCTACTCTCAATCTCCTCGACTTCCAGCCGCTCCTGTTCGTACTCTTGCAAAATTTGAGCGTGTTTTTCACGGAGAGAAGGCAAAATATCTTCCGCTTGTGAAATAAACTTGCTTATCACTGCATCATCCTATGGTGCGCATATCGGAGTGTTAGAATGGGAAACAAGAAAATGCATCATAACATACAGATTGCAGCTGAACCTTCGCCTTCTCCGCCATCTCTTGCAGATTGGTAATCCACTGATATTTCCAATCATACCATTGTGCTTTCGCCGTGCTATGGTTATTGGCTTTGATTAGCTTGAGTTGGTGCTAGTCATGTAAGAAGCTTAATAATAAAGCTCCAGAAAGTACGAGAAGATGCGTACGAGGAGTTCGGCGCGATCTTCTTCATTCGCTCTGGAGAACTCGCGAAATAAACCAGGCGTCATCTTTGCGGCTTCTTCTTCCGCTTGCGCATAGATTATTTTGCTGTCGTCGATCCATTTCTGCAGGTCTTTCGCAACCCATGAATACAATTCTAGTTGCGGAATATTGACATTCATAGCGGTGACGAATTCAGAGATTGACGGCAGGTCTTCTCCATCTGTCGAAACTTAAGTGTTTAGGAAAAGAAGACGAAGAAGTCAGCATACCTTGAACGCTTCGATGTAATTGTGACGGACAGACGGTAGATCGTCTAGGAATTGTGAGTTCATCCATAAATTTGACGCCTGTCATCATGAAGAACTGCTCGATTGAAATCGGAGGCTAAGGCATGTTAGTTTAAGTCGCTACGTCCACGTTCGTGTAGTTTTGTGACTTACACCATTATCCTCGTCAGTTTCATATTCATCGTCTTCAACTTCAAATCGCCATTGATCAGTTACCTCCTCAATCTCAGTGTGCGGAGTAATGAGTTTGGTGGGCGACGCGGGAATTTCTTCGTTGGTGTCGATATTCTCCTGGTTTCCCCTGTCCTTGAGAGCCTCTCGAGGATATATTGAATTTTGATCTGAAACAGTAGGTGCCTGACTCGCGGCGGCCGCACTTTTTCTCTGGGAGAAATAACCTGAAGGCCGACGCACGTTGGACGTTGTTTTCGTACCGCCTGCATTCGCTGCATCTGATGGCACATTTATGCGAGACTTGGATGGGGAAAAAGGAGTAGTCTTTGGTGTAATATTGGGACGCGCAGAGTCGGAGGCGTCAACGTCATGCAAGAGCTTCTTCGCAGGACTACCGGATCTGTCCATGTTTTCGCCGTCTGCGATGGATGGTCGCTTTTTCACAGGTGAGGAAGGCCGTGGAGGAGGTGGCTGCGTCACGAAAGGGGGTGATGAATTGCCCAACGATGGCGGTTGCGTTGTGAGAGTTTGAGGAGCTGAGAACACCCCAAGACGCGGCTGAGGCGACATTTGGGCCTCCGTTGACACCGCACCATTCAAGCCATGCGACTGACGTTCGCGGCTCACCGAGTCGGAGGTCGCGCTAAGGGGAGGTGGAAGAACCCTGGCATAGTCACTGTGTACGGCGTTGCTTCCGGCGCCACTCATCGTTACATCGTCGTCCCCAATTCGTCCCATTTCTCTAATGTCACCTAATAGATTCGTGATGTTCATAGTGCGGTCTCCTATATCAAGTCTGTCGCCGTCAAGGCTCTCCTCCGATGACGTGAAACTTGCTGTTATTTCTTGAGAATCGTTACCCTCGTTATGGTTTTCAGAGTTCCCATTCAAACCCAATGACGTTCGGGCGTTCGAAAGTCGCGAAATTGCACTGTTCAGATCCATGTCATCTGCTTGAGAACCGCTCTCGACATCCCGGGCTTCAGGGTTGACTCCGGAATGCGTCATAGCCTGAAGTGCGAGCCATGCGTCACTGGGTGGCTGGGGTTTCTTTAAGGCTTTGTTCAGCGGGATAGTAAACTCCATGGCATTTTCGTCGTCGGCGTTCGTGTCTGCTGGTGTATCTGATGGTTGGGCAAACTTCGTGGAGGACCGACGTCGAGGAATAAATGACGTGCGCTTATTTGGACCAACAGGTTGACTAGCCAACGATAAAGACCTTTTGCGATGCATCTTGAGGGCAATGGCCTCTGTGATGTCCATATCGTCGTCTTCGTCTTGACTCCTCTCGTCGTCGTCATCAGCATCCTGCAAGTTGTTCCGACCAGCGTTCGAGGGAAAGAAAATGGAGTTCGGAAGGGGGCTTGGGGCTTCGTCGCCTTCATCCATGGACATTGAAGCCTCCCCATTTTCAGAATACGGAATCGAAGGGCGAGGAGCGGCCGACACGCGACGTCCCGGATAATCGTTCTCGTTACTGACATGGGGAGTGCTACCAGTAGGTGGTTCCACAGGAGGTGAAGATGGGGACGGAGATGAGCTAGGTGCACCCGAGCTATTAGTGTTTTGTTCTTGAGCCTCAAAAACGCTTGGAGAAGTTAGAGATTTGTTAATAAAAAGGCAAAGGGGAAAGCATACCGAACATGAGCATGGGATGCAAAACTGACTCGTCGTCCGAGGCTCTTCCTACTAATGTTGTCATGGACCTCCGCCCTAAATTCGCGAGCCCGAACGTCTTCTGTCAATTCCATGGATACGGCCATCTCCTCATTCGAAGAAACGGCCGCTGTTCCATTCGAAAGAGGGGCCGCAGATATTGAAGAGGTTCCGTCATGGGCACCAAGTTCATAATTGAGTGCGATGGGTGGTTTCAAGATGCTTCTCGGTGGAGGCTGAGCATATGTGACCCGTGAGGAAAATAGAACACTGGAAGGACTATCTGCAGGACATACCATAGGACGACGGTTGTCTCCCGGAGCCATGCTCTGAGATCGCTTCTTGCCTCTCACATCTTGAGCAATCTTGGAGCTGGAGGGCTGGAATGATATTGACTGCCGTCGGGGACGCATGGTAGTAGCAGGCTAACGAGTGTGACATGTTGCGTCACGCGACAGACGCGACGCGAACCCGCCACGTGACCGCGATTCCCTTTGCAGGCTTGACCTGAGGCTCTTGCTGCTGAAGCTGGTGTTCAAGACTGCTGGCAACGCGTGCGACGATGACGACTAGACCAAAGAACACCGTGCCACGAACAACGCGTAGTAAAACGAAAAATCCAGATGGCCCTTCTTTACTTCCTGCAGAACCTCCCACAAGGTCAACTCGTGCATCATCAAACCGGACGAAGCCACAGACGGTTGTGAAACAGGTTGGACGAGGAGCGACAGCAGATAAACCCGTACCGCGTACCCCACTTGCGCATGTACAAAATCAAGATTTGAAATCCACTCAACCGACATCGACGGTTCAAGTCGAAGATGGGGACAAAGACACGATTAAGGTGAGTTTGTTTCCTCGTCGAACTTCAGTCTATGCCAAAATAAATCCAGGCATACCTTCGTATACGTCCCACACTTGGCGACACCGAATCATCCTCGATACCATACCTCAAATCCCTTACCTCGACATCCGTTCAAATGTCGGATCCCTCGCCATCGCGGATACGCAGTCAAAATTTACACTCTGTCTATACTTTTACCCACGTCTTCCCCCCGGAAACTCGTCAATCTGAATTCTTCACGATGACCACCTTACCACTCGTCCGTGACCTGGTAGCGGGTCAGAACGGCTTAGTGTTCACTTACGGAGTCACCAACTCCGGGAAGACGTACACCATCCAAGGAGGAGATGAGCCTGACACGGCTGGCATACTCCCCAGAACACTCGATGTAGTCTTCAATTCCTTGGAAGGCCAACATAGCAATGCATCGGTCCGTTATTTGCGCTATGCACACTAACGCTCTACTAACCAACGACCAGTATCGCCCGCTTCGCATGGCCGGCGTTGAAAGAGTTAATCAGCAAACATTGCGAGAATCTCATGCCGTTTTGGACGCGGCCGACGAAAGTTTCATGGAGAGTGTTTTCGCCGACACATGCCCTTCTGTGCGAACCTCCGATACAACCACAGTCACTGTTGATCGCAACTATGAGTACTCCGTCTGGGTCTCATACATCGAGGTTTATAATGAGAAGATTTACGACCTCCTATCTTCTGACGCTTCGGATGAGGATGTTCCACATGGATTACCTCGATCAACCTCTTCAACCAAGTTCCCCAGCTCTACTTCGACGTGGCAAAATATTGCCGCACTGGCAGCATCTTCAAGTTTGGACGTACTCCTTGTCAAACGCAAAGCATTGGCGCTCAAGAACGACCCCGACGGTGGTAAGTTCGTTGCAGGATTGCGTGAAGTTCACGTGCGAAATGCAGAGGATGCGAAAGCTGTGTTTCGCATGGGGAACATAAAGCGTCGGGTCTTCGGGACACTCGCGAACAGCGTCAGTAGTCGCAGCCATGGGATATTCACCATCAAGGTTTTGAAAATCCACAAAGGCGCACCGAATGTGAGTATATTGTTTTCAGTTTCCGTCCGGTCTGTTATCAATTAATTTGAGTAGGACATCGAAAACGTGTCATCGTCGAGACTTTCAATTGTCGATCTCGCAGGTTCAGAGCGCAGCAAGAATACCCAGAATACAGGTGATCGTCTGAAGGAGGCGGGCAATATTAACAAATCCCTTATGGTCCTGGGGCAATGTATGGAAGCTCTCCGAAACAATCAAAAACGTCAAGCTGCTTCCCTTGCTACTCCAGGCCGCGGTTTCCTTGATCCTGCACGCCTGGGCATAGTCCCTTTCCGGCATAGCAGGTTAACGGAGTTATTCCAAGATTTTTTCGTCGGGGACAGTGCTGGCCGTGCAGTCATGATTGTCAATGTCAACCCTTACGACACTGGTTTCGATGAAAACAGCCATGTTATGAAGTTCGCAGCATTGGCGAAGGATGTGACCACATCAGTACTGCCAGTTGCTCTCGCTGCGCAGAAACGAAAGAATCAGCTTGGAAGTGGGACCTCTGGGATTCCAACAAGTCCAAACAAACTTCAACCCATGCCTACCCGTCGCAAGGTCACTATATCTACTGGCGGCAAGAGTGGAAAGAAAATCAGCGAGGCAGTTTTAGAAGTTGTTGAAGGTCAGTGACAGCTATGTAATTGTTTGACTGGGCTATTGACCTCGTCTCAGAGGATGAAGAAGGGACCGAGGAAAGCGACGAGCCTATGAATCCGCTGGTCGACGCTCTTTTCGATGAAATCGAGCGACTTCATGTTCAGGTGCGTTTTGACAGATTACTTTTTGTTGCGCAACTAAAACCAACGTTCATTCACAGTTGTACGAGTCAGAGATGCGATCTGCAGTCATAGAAGCGGAAACCAGAGAAGAAGTCATGAGAGACATGGAAGAGCGCATGCTGAAGATGGAACGCATGTTCGCAAGGAGACTCATGAACGAGGTATGATTCCGTATGACTAATGTTGTCCAACTTAAGCTGAAACTCCGAAACGCTCAGGTTCAGCAAAATGAGCTAAAGACAGATGCCAAAATAGACATGCTGCACCAGTTCGGAAACTTCGCAGCAAGGGCTCGGAGAAGTAGCGGGAGCGTCACTGCTGCTGAGGTTTATGACAACGAAAGCATCGGTGAACAAGACGACGATGAAATTTCTACGAACGAGTCGGAGAGTCGATCACCTTCCCCGTCTCCATCCGCTGGACGTGACGTACCTTCAATCAAGAAGGTCAATGACATCGGACCTAATCAGATTGGTTTACTCGACGATGACATGGCTATTGACGAAATAGACGCGGATGACACCATGACGATCGGCGATGATGATGACGATGAGGACAGCAATAACAGCAGCATGGAAGGTGGAAACACTGGTGATGATCAAGCAGACGATGACGAAGATGACGAAGACTGGGAACCATCTCCAGCACATAGTTCGACTTCGCATTCGAAACCCGCTAAGCAAGGTCGGAATGCCAATCCCTCAAAGGTAAAACCAAATTCGCAAACCGCCTCAGCTACTCCAAGAAATATTCCAAAATCTTCATTGATGAGCCTTTCGAATGTTCAAAAAAGGTTGGACTTGCTCTCCCTCCACAGTGACGACGATTTCGACGCAAGGACAACGACTCCGCAAAGAAATCCTGGCAGCAAGTCTCAAGATCCAAAGACACAGTCAGTCGTCGTTCACGCTTGATTAAGGCTTATTAAATATTCAGATGGCAACAGAAACCGGCTCACAGGTCGTGCACTGACTGAAGAAGAACTAGAGGCAGCTCAGGACGAAAGAGTCGCCAGAATCTTGATGAAAGGTACACCGCGAAAATGAAGAGGACAAATTTACATAATCACCTGTACATTCCAAACAACCGCATTGATGATCGTCGGTGTGCAAAATGTTGCCAACGCCTGACTTGAGTCATTTAACGAAAGAAGATTTCATACGAGTGTATGAACCTGCTGGTAGGCTATGCATAATCATTGCATGCGTACTCCTATGTCAGATTCACAAGTAATTTACCGCAGAGGATACATTCATTCTCCTCGACGGTTTAGAAAATGACGCTGTTGAACTTCAGAACCTGGATCCCAAGATCTGCTTGGAAATAGGGTAAAGGCATGTCTCAAGACATGAGCTCTGGTTTATTTACCCTGTCTATCCGAAGCTCAGGCTCAGGCTGTGTCTCTGCTTTTGTGGGGAAGCTGTTGGGTTCGTCACGTTGCTGTCAGTCAATTCGTCTTGGGTTCGTACACGAGGAAGTTTGATTTCATCGAAGTATACCTGACAACGGATATCAACCCTTATGCATCCAAATGCACTGTATCGACCGGAAAGCAGAACGCTGTTTGTCACATGCATAGAAACACCGACTGTGTGGCGACTAAGGTTTTCGTCTAGGTCCCTATTGAATCCATCACGGCTTCATTGGACAGTCCCCTGGCCCTGCGTTTACGGCGAAATGTAGACTTGCTGATCTTCAATCCTCCTTACGTCCCTACGTCATCCGAAGAGGCGGACGCTGCGCAAGAAAGTCGGGGTATTGGAGGATCTTGGGCAGGTGGCACGGACGGTATGGAAATAACCGGTTTGTTTCTCAATAACCTTCCTGTAGGCATTTGGCGAGCCTTGGTACCGAAGATCAAAGTGACGACCATCATTTCAACAGAATTTACTCAGTACGAACGGTCGATTTTACCTGGTTGGTGTAGCGGTTAATAATATCTCTGCCATACATCAAAACCTTCGAGGTTTACGACTGGACGGCAAGGTCGCAAACATTCTGATAGGAAGATTGCTTCGACTAACTATGTCCTCCAGGTTATCTTACACCGTCGCGCAGGAAGAGAGCACTTGTATGTTATGAAATTCATGAGGATATTGACGCCATAGGGAGTAGCTGGTATATTTCAATAATTACCACATGAATCTACCTACGTCTTCCCGTTCCATGTAAAGGAACACGTACATTGTCACTGCGTTGATGAGTGTATACCAACAAAACTCAAGGGTCAGCATGTAATCAGGTATGTCCGTAACCTGGACACGGAGCAAAATGTAAGGGATAAGGAAATATCGCGGCTCCAGCAAAGGCGTCAACAGCAGTGTCGGTAACATGCATACGGGCAGCACAAGCGTCTGTAAAAGTGATTGTTGCGCTCCTGCATTAACAGCATAAGTCATTGGCTGTATCACACAGATGGAAAGACACTTGCCGATTCGAAGGAACCATGCATGCCCAGCGACCAAATACCCGGGGGCGAATAAGTATGGGACCACCCAATGAAAGCGAAAGATACGACGCCATACGTAGAAAGTATAATGCCGGTTGTCAGACAGGAGAAAGGGATGGTGAATGCTAAGAGGTAACGTTGAATCATGGGCCGCAGACAACAATGCAATTTCACCTACGTAAACAAATGAATGGTGACGCCAACTACGCTTGAAAGAACTATGCTTGTGATGATACGCCTGTTGAAAATAAGTCGTTCGAAAATCAACCAAAACTTCCAGAACATTTACTCTTTGCTACCAAACATCCGACTTCGAATATCGCCGACAAGGCGGAATACGCCACCAGGATAACTTGCCAGTAATGGCCACCCAAATAATGTCGCAAATCCAATAAAGTAGTAGACCTGTGGAATATGCATGGATGGCATATGATTGGACTTGTCTCCTGGTAGACTTGAGATTTGTTAGATGATTAAGCGTAGATTGGATCTGACCTAGGACAATTCCACCGTTCCAAACGACGAAGCCACCAAAAAGGATGAGATCAAATGCGTACGGAAGACCTGGTCGCAAAATATCTGGGACAATTCTCGGAATTGTTAGAATGGAGCGAATGATATCCACTGCGGCGACATTTCAGTAAGTACTCGGCGCCGACAATGTGTACATACTCGGACCGGCAGATGATGCTGGGACATCATGTAGCTTTGGAACAGTCGGACCGCTCGCAGACGGACGAGGAAACCTCAAAACCGTGACTTGGCTATAGGCAAATGCATACAACACCCAGACAATATTTGTCTGGCGAAATGTGCAACTAATTGCACCGCACTGTAGGATACGATCAGACGAAGGCTGGTTTATCAATGCAGGTAGGTGCTCACCAAACCAGCGAGCGTGTGTCGCCCCTCCAACGCCAGAAACACCGTTGCACACACGAAGAAAAGACTGGGGACGTCCGTGTAGTATAGAAAGCCGAAAAACCAATCTATTGGGAACGCTGTGACTACGAGAGCCTCATATGATGGCGGAAGAAGTGACGAGGGGGGTCGAATGCGCTTGTGGTAGCTCAATAAACGCGTCAGGACGATAGGTAATGACAAGAGTGCCAAGAGCGGCGTCAGTCGGAGCATCGATAGTTCGCATTTGACGAGAAATATTCGTTTCAAGAGGTAGCTAAGAACATATCTACGCCAATTCATTTAGTGGTGGTGGAAAAGGTGAGGATTGGACATAAAGGACGAACAAGCCTGGAGGCGTCGTAATCTTTGGATCCCATGAGGTCCATTCGTCTCGACAATAAGCTTGCGCTTGTGGGATATGGAATGGTTCGTCCTAGGTCGCGACATGATATCAATAGAACTCCGCACCGTACAAAATGTGTGTACCATGTAGGGTTCATGGACATGGCTGTTGAGTTCCTTCAACAACCAGACATTCGTTGCTACAAACGCACTGTAGGCTAAAGCAGACATGGTCAGAAATTTGGAATGCTTCCGGATTCCGTCGATTTCAGAGCCGAATGTATTGTATTGGACGTAAAATGTTCGTTTTATAATTTAGCATATTCCTGTAATATCGTCTGAGCATCATGAGCTTTTTGTACAGTACAAGATCGTTGTACACAATGTAAGGAACAGAATAGACATGATGATGATGAGGGGGGTACTCCGATGCGTCAAAAGAACCCAGCGAAATGGTGATGAATTAGAAGCGAGTCGAAGTGCGAATGATAAATCAATGTGCAATAAGGAGGTCCCCTGCGCCTCCATAGTGAATAATGTGGTGTGTACAATAATATCCCCACCGCTCGCCTCTCGCCGCCGCACGCGGCGCTATAGTCGCATGTCTAAAGGCTATCGACAGCCTATCATGACCATGTTTGCGGGCCAAAGATCTGGCCGGATGCGACCGTCTTTAGCGGCAAGAAGTTCGTGTCGGCGGTGTTCAACCACACGGTATTCCCCCACCAGTTGATGTTGAATCCACCTTTCGGTAGTTGCACGGTGAAGAAGATCACGATGAGCGCAAATGCGACGCCTGAATCCAGGGCCGCGGATAGAATGTAGTTGTATCGCATCCACCACTACGAGAAGGCAGATAGTTAGAATGAGTTTCATGCGAAGAAAAGCGTGAGGGAACTTACTCGGAAGTGGAAGCGACGCATGAAGTACTGGAACACGGAGCCCATCATGAACCATGCCGAATAGTTAATTCCAGTTGCGGGTGGCAGAGCGGACAAGCCGGCGAAGGCAGCAGGGAAGTTGATGAAGCGGAAGATGGACAGCGGGAAGCGTTTCGCCAGGAAGTAGAAAGGAATGGGAAGGAGCGCGCCGATGAGGAAGAAATAGAGGACAGGCTGATAGAGGCCTTCAGAGAACATGCGTCTTGGCCCAATGCCGCCCCAAACCATTGCTGCGGTCGCGAAAACTCGCGTGCCAGGGCAGATGAAATGGCTGGGTTGATCTTGTGTGCACAAGTCGGGGATATTCGCGAACATCCAGATTTGGACGGCGACGACGACGAGGCAGGTGACAATGGTCGGAATGACTTGGGCAATGAACATCGTGCGAGGGGGGATCTTCATGTAGTGCCCGAGCTTGAGGTCTCCGACAAATGAGAGAGCCTGGCTCATGGAAATGAAAGAGAACGTCTTGAAGATCATCATAGCCACCGGACGACCAGGGAGGAAGTATCCGACGAGAAGTTCGGCGAAAACGTTCAAACCGACGGTCTGGTTGGTGATAGCTTGAATCATACCAACGGGGACGAGGAAGACAAGGGATACGATGAGTGCGAGGACGAGAGCCCAGACAGGCAACTTCGTGTCCCAGAGTTCGATGGTGATGACGCCCATGACGAACGCGGACAGACCAAGGATGCCGTACCAGTACTGGGGAACTTCGGGGTACGCAGACATCAAACGCGAGTGGACGTCGCGGTGGTCCTTGATCGTGCGGCGGAACTGGCGTGCGATATCATTGCGGTACCACACTGTAACAAATCACTTAGCACGTCTTATACCATGAGAAAGCGGGATACTCACGAACGGTGTGAACGATGACGGCGGTGAGCGATGCGAATTCCAACGCGTAGTTGAGAACGAAAGTAATCGGAAGGAACAACGGCGAATATGCCTTGTACTTCTCGAGGTCGAACTGGCCATTGCTAAGTACCGTGAGCGCGTCGTATGGTGCACCGGTGTTGTCAAAAGCCTGCGAAGCCGACATGGGGAGATACGTCGAGAAAAAGACATTCTTATCTGTAAAAATTGTAAGGGCGATGAAAACGCGCAGGTAGAATGAAGGTGCACGTACAATACAAGATAGGAGCAATGATAGATAGGAGCGATGATCCAGAACATAATGACGAACATGATGAATGTGTTGAGTTGCGCCCACCACTGCCAAGTAAGGTCAGTACCGTGATAATGACAAAAGAAGAACGAATACGAACAGGGACAACGAGCGGGCTTCCGACGTACGAAACCATAGCCCAATCGAACGTGAGGAAACCCATCCCGAGGCCAGAGCTGTATCCGAAGAGCTGGTTGACGACGATGTTGTTTGGGGCGATCCAGCAAACCCAGTTGAAGATACTGAGCGCGGTGAAAATGTATCCGGGGAACCAATACCAAACAAAGCTGCCTGCCAACGCGATGGCGAAGAATCTCTCGCGGGTCATGTGTCCACGTTCGCGTTTGCCGTAGTTCTTGTGGAGAGTGTTGAGCAAAGCGGAGTTGACTAGCGCCGAAGGCCAGATCATGGCGGATGGCCATACGAGGAACTGACGGACGAGGCCGGCGAAGGAAAAGCCGATGATCTGCGAGGACAGGCAAAGCATGGCCTGGTAGGCGAATCCCCAATTTTGATCAAAGACGACGCGCTGGGTGGCGATGATGTCGGTAGCATACGCGCCGCCAACGGAAACATTGGCCATGACGGCAATGAGTGCGTGCTCCTTGATGTTGAAGGGACCGGGGTTGAGTGAGTAGGTTTGGCCGCGGAAGGTGAACTTATGAGTGGGAAGGACTCGTTCCATACCCTTCCCAAGAGGAAGGGATGCAAGGAGGGCTACGAGACCGGTGATGAAGACGGCGGGATCTGCATGGACGATGGTAAGAACGGACGTATGAAATATTAGAAAAACAAACGAACATCGCATAGAGAAGAACTGATTCAACCCAGAGATGAGTGCAGAGAAGATGAGACCCAAAAACCACACGCGGAAGGTGTCCACTGGCATAGAGGGGTCGTCGGTGTTGGATACAGCAGCGCGGACTTCAGCATATGGTGATTCACTGCGAAGGGAGGGTCAGCGAATGAAGAGAAATGCGGCGGATGGCAACTCACTCAGCATAATCGAACGCTTCGGTGGAGCGAATGTGCATGCGCGAGTCCGTGCGGGACTCAGCCTGGGACTCGGCATCGAAGTCGGAGGTCCCGGTTCCAACAGAATGACCGATGGAGAGTGCGCCGGTGAAGCGCCGCTTCTCACCGAGCTCGAACGAATCATCGGAGATGGTAGATGTTTCGTAGGTCTCGAAGTCGTAGTTGGGATCGTTGAGGTGGAGGAGGGCGACATCCTGAGGGACATCAGGCAGAGCCTTGCGCTGGCGCAGGGATGGGATAGACAGGGATGCGTTGCTCTTTGAGTCCATGACGAAGGGCTGCGAGCGAGGAGATGGTGGAGAAAGGGGGGAAAGTGTCGCTGGTGGGACTACGATTGCAAGACGCCCTTTTGAATGACAAGAGTCGAGTCGTCGCTCAGCCGACCTCATTGTGTGTATAGGATATGGAAGTAGTTAGGTCCCAAACATAGTGACGTGAAACGGAGGAAGACGTGCATTCCTTGTGCAAAGACAATAAGAGCGGATGAACCTGGGAGAGAATCTATTGACAAAAAGGATGAGAATAAAGGATCGGTTGACTCTGATGGTTTCCACGAGCAATACGGACCCGATTGGCATGAGTTAAGAGCACACAACGCAAGACTATGCACCGACGCGAGCCTCAATCCTTTGTGCTTTGGTCACCCAAAAAGGCAACCACGCGGGAAGAGATGCGATAGTGGCGGTGCAGGCGCTTTATTGTATCGACGAACAATTAGCACGTTCCATTCCACATCACGTGCCAGATCCGGATCCAGATTCAGATCCGCTTACCTCAGCACTCCTTCCTGCTGCTTATGCCGACGAGAACGACCATACGCATCGCGTCTTCGTGGACTCCAATGACGAATCAAAGGTGTATACAAGCCCGCCGTGTGATCTGGCACCTACAGTTTCACTCCCAACATCAACCATGGCAACTGAGACAATAACTGGCTCGGAAACAGTATGACGGTCCGTCCCGGACAAAAATCACTTTTATTTCTGATATCAGAATCTTGATTTTAAAATCGTGCGCACTGTGAATCATGACATGCATGACGTGCACGACAGGCACTGTCAATATTTAATTTCCCTGTGCTAGAAATTACATTTTCAAGTTGATAAAATTGTTTTCGGTAATGCGGAGAAAAATAAGAACAGCAAGAATTTTGTTTTCTACGAGACACATAAAATAAAGCAGATTGGCCGGGTTCTATTTGGGTATGAAAGGATTTTTTTCTTCTTGTTACAAAATTTAATTAATTATTATACAAAGCAGAGAAGCAGACCGCTCACGACGTGCACGACAGGTGTTGAACTTCTACCGATCGGCCAAATCTGGACGATGCCTGCCACAACTATTTATCTAGCACTAGAGGAGCGACCTGGTTTTGTTTCTTGATTTGCCCTGATTGAGATGGTCCTTCTCACACCTAGCTTCCCGAAGTCTCCATTCAGCTTCGTCGAAGCACCAGCCAATGACATGCACGACATGCACGACATCGAAACTTTGATAGACGAAAAAATTCATAGTGATTAAGAATAAAAGTTGTGGTCTAGAAAAAAGAAACTGAACTGCCAAAATAAAAGAGCATCGATGAGTTTTATTTTTATCTAGCCGCGAAATGAACTGAAGCCGGGAAAGAAGAAATGTCGTTTGCACACATAAAATTTGCACGGGTGAAAATAAATTTTCACCTCAAATTTATTTTTCTTCAATCACCAAAACACGAAAATTTCCCCAAGTGAAATTTCTCTGGTCGCCGAAAAATTATTCTTGCTCCTGAAAAGTAAAAACATATTGTGAATCACAGTGAATCACAGTGATTCACGGTGCACACTGTGAGCGATGTCGTGCACGTCATGATTCACAGTGATTCACAGTGAGTTTCCGAAATGTAGATTGGAAAAAGTGAAATATTTTCATTTTGTCCGGTGCGGACGGTCATAGAAACAGCGTCGCAAACTCTCCTGCTCGAACAAAAGGCGCGTAGTAATGGCGATGTCTATCGCTACGCCGCTTTGCTCCCACACTTCTCAAATGATCGCTATCCTCCTTTGGGACCCTTCCAATTCAGCGATCCAGGCCATCGTGCTCTCTCTCACTCCAATCCCCGTGCATTCCTAGATAATGCATCCAATATAATCCACCTCACACCTGCGCTTGGCACAGAGGTACATGGTGTCAATCTCGCTAACCTCTCCGGCGATCATAAAGATCAGTTGGCACTTGAGGTTAGCCATCATTGCTACCGAATACTTTGTCTAAAACACTATTGTTATCCCCCAAATAATTAGGTTGCCAGGCGCGGGTTACTGGTGTTTCGAGACCAAAGCGACTTCATCGACAAGGGCGGAGATTTCTACAAGCAGTGGGGAAGCCACTTTGGCCGGTAATATCGCTGCATATATCCTACCGCCGCCTGCATTCTTACCCCAACCTTAAGTCTGCATATTCACCCCACCTCAGGTCATCCCGATGGTTTACCGGAGATCCATCTCGTGTACAAGCAAGCGTCATTCTTTCCTTTCCTGAACACAAAGTTGATCCTCTCCCGATCCATCTTGCCAGGGACGCCAACTCTACCTTCAACTTTGAAGTTAACGACAGTGTCACGACCACGCTCTGGCACTCTGACGTATCTTACGAGCTACAGCCGCCAGGGCTAACGACTTTCTTTCTGTTGTCGCAGCCCTCGACCGGCGGTGACACGCTGTTTACGAGCCAAGTATCTACGCTCAAGAAATTCTCTCCGCCGTTCGTCACATTCCTCCGTACTCTTAAAGCCGTCCATTCTGGCGTCGAGCAGGCCGAATTCTCTCGCAGTGGCAAGCGCGGTGGTATCGTGAGACGTGAACCCGTTGAAAACATCCATCCAGTTATTAGGCGCCATCCTGTGACTGGGGAGGAAGCCCTCTACGTCAATAAGCAATTCACGAGGAGAATCGTTGGTCTCAAGAAAGAAGAATCTGATACTATACTTAACTTTTTGTACGATCACGTCGCGAAGAGTGGTGACTGTCAAGCTCGGGTGCATTGGACACCTAACACTGTCGTGCTTTGGGACAATAGGGTCACCGCACATGTAAGGCGTCTCATCTCATGTCGCCTCCTACTTTTGCTGAATATGGCAAAGAGTGCTATCATCGACTACGGTGAATCAAAGGAACGCCGCCATGGAGCTCGCATCACGCCGCAAGCCGAGAGACCCATTCCTGCTTGGGACGGCCTGAAATTGGACGATTCGAAAGTTTAAGATGATGGTGGAGTCCTGTATGGGGCGAAACAAATCTAACTTGTTATCAATGTATCGAATAGTCGATCAGAACATTTTTTGTTATCAGACAGCGTCTTCCATTCGTGAAATCACAATCACATATGGACCTACAAAGGTGAACATATGCTCAACACCACTGGAACTAATTCATAATACCGAAGAAGTTTGTATTCATTTCGTGTGATTGTCCAATCTTTTCTTCGTATTATGTGGAACCCGACGGAAAGTTCTGAACAAGGGATAACAAGAGCGAAATCGACATTCTGAACAATTACTGATTGACCGAAAGTCGACACAAAGGCCCAATTGTAATTCAATATCGAGCACAAAGGAAGAATTCCAGTTTTATAACGAGATGTCAGAGGCGGGCAAAAGAACGTTCGATACAACAAAACAAGCGCTTTGGCGCAATTTTCTACTCTGGAACTCCCCAAATCCTAACCTCTCGCCCCGTTGCTCCCCACACCTCCTTCCCGAGGTCGCTGAACGCAATGTCACTCATCTCACCACCTTCTTCGAGACGAACAAGCTCCTCCCAACTCTTGTGTGCAAATACTCGACCACCTTCACTGCCAGCTACGCCGAAGAATTGTGCACCGTAGTCATACACAACCTTATTGACTTTAAAATTCTCGCCTAAATCGATAGTACGCGCGCGGACTTGCTTGCGCAGGTCCCATATCGCAACTGAGGATGTCGAGTCCGGTGCGAGGAGGTGGTATCCGTTCTCCGAGAAGGAGAGCGTGTTCACAGTGAACGGAGTTCCTTGTTCTGGTACCAAACTTGCTTCAACGGCTCCACTCCTGACATCGAAGATCTGAATTGTGCTCGACGACGTTCCGAGAGCGAGTAGGATGCCATCTGGGTGAACGCTTAACGACGTGTACGGTTCCTCGATACCGCCACTGGCACTCTGGAACACAGGTTGGAATGTGTTCAAGTCTGTGATCGAATAAGTGCGATCAAGTGAAGCGAGCGCGAGGAAAGTCGAAGTCGGATGCACAGCGAGTCCCGTCACCTCGTTCTTATGTATGCGTAGCGTCGCACGCGGCGCATATTCGCCTGACGCGGAATCGTGAGCCCAGATACGCGCAGTTTTGTCCGCAGAGGCGGAGAGCACGAGTGTGGGTTCAGATGCATGCTCGCGCAGCGCAACCCTCGTGGTCTTTTTGGTATGCCCTTTGAGAGTCGCGACGACCTTGTCGGTGCCGCGGTCGTATAGCTGCACGATTTTGTCGTTCCCACCTGTCACGAACAGGCCTGGCTGTGCCATCGACAGTGCAATGCTTGTGATACCGGCAGGAGAAGGTGAGTGGAGAGACGGGATTGCGTGCCTCGCGGTGAACGTCTTAACTTGCGCGGGGGTTGTGCGCTCTGGTGCGGGCTTTCGTTTCCGGCGCGTGCTGGAGAGCGCATCGTGGGTTTCGTTGATTCGCGAGACGGCGTCCTGGGGGAGACCGGCAGCGTCGTCGCTCGTAGGCTGGTCGGACATCTCAACATCTCCAGACGCGCCATTGGAAGGGGCAATGCCGATCGTTGCCTGCACATTTGCCAATGCCCTGATCAAAACAACGGTAAGAGACAAACTTAATTCTCGGGACGGGTAGAACGCACTCTCTCGCGGCATCCCGCTCCTTCATGAGTCTCGCAACAACACGCGTCGCAGCATCCTGCGTGTAGAGTGCGTGACTGAGTTGCTGGCGCACAGAGTTGTACTGCTGTCTGAGCGCGAAAGTCTCGAGGACGAGTGCGTCCCATTCGTTTTGAAGTGTGTGAAGGATGGTTGGAATGGAGGTAAGTGTCGGCGGGCGAGGGGGAGTGGTTTTAGGGTCTGCAAAGTGTTTTATTGCCAGTCAGAATTGATTTAAGATGAACAAAAAAGTAGCAGAGTGCTCACTAGCTTTGACGGATATCAAATCTGACTCCTCTATTTTTTCACCCGTAATGGGATCAGTGCCATTGTCAGTGATATACTTCAAAATGAGTCGGCGCTCGTAGACGTGACCCGACTTGGTCGACACGACCGGGTCCTGGGGAGGTTCACCCGAGATTGCGCAGAAGAACATTCTCCAAGGTGTTGGCGTAGTTCACAAAAAGTGTTGAGTACAACGCCGTGTTTGCTCTTGTTGATTCCGCCACTTCTTGTTTAGCCTCCCTCTCCTAATAATGTCAGAAAGGCAGCAGCAACTTGTTCTTGCCATCATCGATTTCCTCAACCAATCTATTCACGACGGAACAGTGAGAGTGGACGACAGAGATGGTTTGGAAGTAGCAAGTCGGTGTTGTTTCTATCGATTTTAACATAAATGTGCTGATATACGCTACAAGTACAATGCATCGGGGAGGCGTTCAATGTCGATCCATTGAACACCGCAGAGGCAGAGAAACTAAGCATCAAACCTGCGACTCTGCAGAGCATATTTGATGTATTTCTGAAGACACGAGATCGGGTGGGCTCCAAGGCCACCCCCGCACCGACTGCGTCCACTTCCAAAGCACCCGTCGCCTCATCATCATCCGATCAAGGCAAGAATCCGACTCCCGAACAGAAGGCAGAGGCAGAGAAGCTGAAGCAGTCAGGAAACGCCCTGATGTCGAGTAAACTCTACGACAAGGCGATTGACAGCTATTCGAAGGCAATTTCACTCGATTCGACGAACGCGGTGTATTATTCGAACCGTGCCGCCGCGTACTCAAGTAAAGGTGACCACGAGAGCGCCATTTCAGACGCAGAGAAAGCCATTGAAGTGGATAGCCATTTCTCGAAGGCTTATCATAGACTGGGGTGGGCGCATACACGTGCCTCTTTTAGACATTTTATTGACGTCGCTATTCGGTAGACATGCGCATTACTCGCTCGGAGACTTCTCGTCGGCGGCCAACGCCTTCCAACGGGGATTGGAAGTGGACCCCGCGAATGCAAATCTGAAATCGGGACTGGAGAATGCGCAGTCGCGCATCTTACCAGAGGAACCCGCAGCTGCTGGCGGTGCACCAGCTGGTGCACCAGATTTAGGCGGAATGGCTGACATGCTTCGAGGTATGGGCGGTGCTGGTGCCGGTGGTGCTGGTGGGATGCCTGACCTCGCGGGCCTTATGAACAACCCTATGATGAGAAACATGGCTGAGCAGTTGATGGCAAATGGCGGTCTAGACCGACTGATGCAAAACCCGTCAATGGCTAACGTGGTCAGTGGCGTTGACAGCGCAAGATATCGGACTTGAGCTGACTGCGACATGCAGATAAACCGAATGCAGAGTGGAGGAGGAATGCCTTCGATGGCTGAACTGATGGCAGACCCGTCGCTGCGTGATATGTGAGGCACCGAGTGTTCGTCCGAAAATAGCGCGAGCTAACAATAGTCTGTTTCTAGGGCCAGCCAGTTCATGGGTGCTGGTGCTGGTGCTGGTGCTGGTGCTGGTGCGGGACGGGGAGCAGGGGGCGGGACTGGAGCCGGGTTTAGCTGAAGGCGATGGGTAGCATATAGGCAGTGTTCATCGTTGACGACAGCGAGGAAAGTGACGGTGATGACGTCATCAAATATAAAAAGTGCCTAGCTCGTTTAGAGTATAAACGCCTCCGTCTCCGATCCACGCCTGACACCACGCCTCTCTCTCATCCTCCTTCCCCCATGGCCTCTCAGCCGGCCCAACCATCTCAGGCTCCTCAGATTCAGGTAAACGGTATCGTTCAGGATGACCAGAAGAAAAACAGCGTAGCAGTACACCAGTTCGACCCGAATGCAACTCCTGCTGAAAAGGCTGCGTCGGCTGGCAAAGGTCGCGATGAGCTCAAAAGCGCAAAATCTATCAACGACGCCGAACAGAGTGCAGGTGGAAAGGGTCTGTCGCGTTTGCATCGTGTCTGTCTGTCCATTCAACATATTCTTTCCCATCACAGAGGCCACAATAGCTGCGGGTGCGAAACCTGCCATGGCACCTACTGTCAATGCCGCCAGCGCTGGGAAAGACGTCAAAGCGGATGGCACTCCCGCAAACAGCCCTCCCCAACCCCAGAAAATGCCAGGGGAGGAGGTTGACGGACCTGCTCCCGCTATTCCAGACTGGTACAAGGTTGGATGGCGTTCAGTTGGTGGGATCGACGTGCCTGAGCTCCAGGAAGGCGATGAGAAAACGAAAAGCGTCCTCGACATGTATTTGGGCGAGCAATTCTACGGTGCTTGGTATCATAATGCTGCTATTATATTCTTCGTGCGTCCCAATGTTCCTTGTATTTGGCATTGCTGATCAGTATCCAATGCAGGCCGTCTTCGCTACTCATTTCCTTACAGTCTTTCGTTTTGGATGGGGCTGGCTCATGTTAGTCTTGGCAACTTGTGCAACATACTATTCTACATCTATGTGGCGCGTTCGCCGTCGCGCACGGGATGATATCCAACGCGAACTTCTCAAGAGCCGCCTAATTTCCGAGCACGAAACCGCTGACTGGATTAACAACTTCCTGGACCGATTTTGGCTCATTTACGAACCCGTCCTCTCTGCCACAGTTGTTTCGTCAGTTGACCAGATACTCTCCTCCAACACACCAGCGTTTTTGGATTCAATCCGTCTAAGCACCTTCACGCTGGGCACCAAAGCACCGCGAATCGACAAGGTGCGCACGTTCCCACGTACGGCGGAAGATATCGTCACTATGGACTGGGGTCTGAGTTTCACACCCAACGACATCAGCGATATCACTCCTCGTGAAGCTGCGAAGAAAGTCAATCCCAAGATTGTGCTAGATATCAAGGTCGGCAAGGGATTGGCGACCGCCGGCATGCCTATCTTACTAGAAGATATGAGTTTCTCGGGATTGTTGCGCATCAGGCTGAAGCTTATGACGAATTTCCCACATGTCCAAGTGGTCGATATCAGCTTCCTGGAGAAACCCATTTTTGACTACGTGTTGAAGCCGATTGGCGGTGAAACATTTGGATTTGACATAGGACACGTGAGTTGCACACTCTGTCAAAATTTGTGATCAATAATTGAAGGTTGTAGATTCCTGGGCTGTCCGCGTTCATTCGCGACATGGTGCACTCAAATCTCGGGCCCATGATGTATGACCCGAATGTGTTCACGCTCAACCTCGAGCAGCTCCTTTCCGGAACACCTCTCGACACTGCTATCGGCGTTCTGCAGGTCACAGTGCACTCTGCTCGGGCGTTGAAAGGCACCAAGATTGGCGGAGGAACGCCTGACCCTTATGTCAGTCTGAGCATCAACAACAGAGCCGAACTCGCGAAGACCAAGGTCAAAACAAGCACGTACGTGTATTTTCCCATAGCCTTCCCATTGCTTTGTGACACGGAGTCGCAGATACAACCCTACCTGGACGGAGACCAAATTTTTACTCATCAACTCCCTGCAAGAGTCTCTCGTCTTCACTGTGTTTGACTACAACGAGCATCGCAAGGACTCCGACATGGGTGCTGCGACATTTGACCTGTCCCGGCTTCAGGAGGACGCGACGCAGGAAGGATTGGTCGAGAAGATCTTGCGCGACGGGAAGGAGAAGGGAGAACTCAGATTTGACGCCAACTTCTATCCGGTGCTGAAACCGCAGAAGATCGACGGTGGTAAGGAAGAGACCTTACCCGAGACCAGTTCGTTCTTTTCCGCTTTGTGTTGTCCTCGAGGTTGTCTTAATTATCATCAATTTTTCACAGAGGTTGGCATCGTACGCCTCACCTTACATCAAGCGAAAGACCTTGACCATACGAAGTCCATGTCTGGCGAGCTGAATCCCTTCGCAAAGATTTTGTTGAAGGCCAACGCGCCTCCGATCCACACGACCCAGCGGTTCAAGCACACCAACAACCCAGTATGGGAAGCACCGACCGAGTTCTTGTGCTCTGACAAGGCTTCGACGGTGGTCACTGTCAAAGTCATTGACGACCGCGACTTCCTCAAGGACCCGATGGTTGGATATGTGAGTATCCGACTCGAGGACCTCCTTAAAGCGAAAGTCGATGCGAAAGATTGGTGGCCTCTGAGTGGCTGTAAGACCGGGAGAGTGAGGATGAGCGCGGAATGGAAACCACTGAACATGGCGGGCAGCTTGCACGGTGCGGATCAATACGTCCCGCCAATTGGCGTTGTAAGGCTATGGCTGCAGAAGGCAACTGACCTCAAGTGAGTGCGAAATGATGTCGGGGTATGCTTGATGCTGACAGGATGGTAGGAATGTGGAGGCTACCTTGGGAGGAAAGAGCGACCCATACGTTCGCGTCCAAGTTAACAACATCACGATGGGTCGCACGGAAGTGGTCAATAACAGTTAGTCGGATATTACTTTCACATTGCTGTTGCTGATTATTTCTTTCAAGATCTTAACCCGGAGTGGGATCAAATTGTCTACATTCCCGGTGTGCACTACAGTTTCCCCTCGGACTGACTCGTTCCTAACGGTTATAACTAGTGCATTCCCTTAGGGAGGTTCTATTCCTGGAGGCTATGGACTATCAACACCTCACAAAGGTAGTTGAACCAATTCTCAGACTTCGAACCATATTCACCGTTTCCCTCTATAGGACCGTTCCTTAGGATCCACAGAGGTCAAAGTAGCAGACCTCGCCAAAGAGGTTGATGATCCTCGCTACCCGTACTCTTCCAACGGGAAGAAGACCACTGTAGACCCACTGCGACTCGACAAGGGAAACACCTACAAGGGTAATATCCACTACGTTGCAGAATTCGTGCCTGCAATCGCCCTCAAGAACGTCTCTTTTGAGACCAGCCCGAATGAGCTGCAAAAGGCGGTCGATGAAGGCGCGGGTGAAATCATCCCTGACGATGCGCAAGCTGAAAATGTGCCGAAAGACAACGGGCGCGAAGACGTACCGGAAGGCGTGACGGCGAGGAGGCCTATCAACGAGGATAGCGCTTCTGTAAAGGGTTCGCAGAAAGGCTCCACGAATGGATCTGTCAATGGCAATGCTCAGGATACAGCCAAAGGACATACCAAAAATGCCAAGTCGACGGATACGATGATGACGAACGCGACCGCGGATACAACAAACGCCGCACAGGCGTCTCGTGGTGTGGAGATGTCCAAGCAGGAGCTCCTCAGCCACCGTACGTCATTTACATCACATCTCTGATAATCTGGTTTCTGAGACGTAGCGCAGAATCTGGCGTAATCGTGTTCAATGTGCGGTCCGGCAACCTTGACCAGAAGGCACGCTTGGAGGTGTTGCTCGACGACGGATACTGGCCAGCGTTCAGCACCGTGCGTGCACGCAGCACGAACGCGCAGTGGGACCACGTTGGCGAAGGATTCATCAAAGAACTGGATTTTGGGCGCGTTTGGCTGAGGTTGAACGAGAACGATGAAGGCGACAAAGACGACATTATTTCAGAATTCAAATGTGACGCAAAGCCGTTCTTGGAGCAAGCTATGGTGCGTTGCAGCAGCCGGATATTTTAATGCTTGCTCACAGCCTTGTAGGATGGACCGTCGAAGTACACGCTGACGGATGAAGATGGCAAGCATGCGTCCACCGTCGAGATAGAGGCCAGATTTGTTCCGGTGGACATCAAACTTGAGCCACGTGAGAGTATCAATAGTGCGTACTACATTCTTTATGTCTTCCTGCCTTTCCTGAGGAAACCTTATAGACCAGGGTATTCTCCGGGTACAGCTTATTGATGGTCGCAACATTCGTGGTGTTGATAGAGGAGGTATGGCGTGTTGAATAGAGCGGGCTGCATAACTTTGACACTGTGACCTTGCAGGAAAATCTGACCCCTTCGTGACCTTCAACTTGAACGATCAGAGAGTCTTCAAGTCGCAGACCAAGAAGAAGACCGTCACGCCGGAATGGAACGAAAGCTTCACTGTGTCTGTGGTATGTGTTTCATTGATTTCCCATTTTTCGCGTCTCATGTGGTGATAGCCGTCCCGTGTCGCCGCCGATTTCACCCTCGAAGTCTCGGACTGGAACCAGTTGGAACAAGCAAAGAGTATAGGTGTAGCGAAGATCGATTTCGCGGACCTCGAGCCATTCCAAGCTGCCGAGCGCATTATACCATTGAGCCACGACAAGCACGGCGAATCTGGCGAGATCAGACTCTCGCTCATGTTCACGCCGGAGATCATTGCCAAGTCGCGCAAGAATACGTCAACCTTCTCTTCCGCAGGTCGTGCTATGACAAACATTGGTGCGCTGCCTGTTGGCGCCGGGAAAGGCGTGTTGCAAGGTGTCGGCAGCGTAGGCAACAAGATGACTGGTGTGTTCAAGAAGGATCACGCTAGGCAGGCTTCAGAACCAGCATCACCTGCTGCTGCAGCTCCCGAGCCGCCGTCCAGCCAGGTATCCGCGCCCATTGGCGCGAACGATTCAAAGAGCGGCAACGGGACCACACTCCCTACGCAGAACACTGCCGTTCCGGTTGGCGAAGCAACTGTGCCCAACGAAACGGGTCAATTGAGGGTCACCGTCTTGGGTGCGAAGGATTTGGCGGGCGATGATATAAAACCATACGTGGTTCTGAAATTGGGCGACAAAGAAAAGAAGACGAAACATTCCGGAAAGACGGCTGCACCAGAATGGTATGTCTTGTCTGTTTATTCCGCGAGTGTGAGCTGACGCGTGTTGCAGGAACGAATCATTTACGTTCATGGCCGGTCCATCAACACCTAAGCTCATCGCAAACCTCATGGACCACAAAACATTCAAGGACAAATCCTTAGGAGAAGCCGAAGTAGATGTGCGTTTTGGTATCATACCCGTGACTTTCCATTTTCTAATTATGTGCATTTGCAGATATGGCGGCATGTGCGATCTGCCGGGCAAACAGGAGCGGATGTCTGGGTGGAATTACGCGAAGGCTCCGGTCTTTTACATCTGCAACTTGAGTTCGAAGTTGGGCACCCACTTGGTCGAGACTCGTCTGCGTCGTCGATGGAACGTCCTGCCGTCGGCTCGCCATCGCGATTCAGCCTCAGGCGTAAACCTGACGAATAAATTGGACAATATTCTGTCTCAAACACTCATTCATTCTAATTCTTTCTCTTATGAACAATTGTCCATCTACTGATACCTCTGCTAAGAGCTGTACTAGTACATAGTTAAAAGTCGGACACTTTATTAAGGACTGTAAATATGCGATGAATGCAACGCGATTGCTCTGAGAGGTGGAAGGGCCACAACAATTTGTGGTATTATATAACGTTGAATACACTTTATTAGTCTGCCTAAAATTGACGACTTTCGTCAGAGCTCTGTCCAACCGTCATCAACATCTGGACCGGCTGAGACCATTTGCAGGATGAACGCGAGGACACTGCCGCCGACGCGCATTCCAAGACCGCGGTACAGTTGCCCGACACCTGTATGTCTCAACCAGCTTCCACCATCGCCATCCGGGTCTACGAGCGACGCGCCTTCCTTAGATTTACCCTTATCGCCGCTCTTTGATGCTCGCCGCCGTTTGCGAGCGTCAGATGTCTTCAGCGGCAAATCCGACCGCTCCTCTGAGAGGATCGAGTACAGCGTGTCGACGACGCCGAAGTATGGCCGTGGCCGCGTCTCGACGCACGTCTTGAGTGGCGACGCGATGCCGCGTGTTTGCACTTGGAGTCTCCGGCGCACAGTCTCGACGGGGAGTATGACCAAAAACGTCGCGCATCCAGTTGCGAGTTGCGCAAGGCTCCATACGATGGGATGTGTGTCTGGGGTCGCGGCTGGCCCGAGGAGACGCGCTGCACCTGCCTCGGCGGCAAGGCCGGCAAGAGGTCGGAGTGTGCAGTCAAGGAGCGCGGGGTAGAGAAGTTGCGGGTGGAAGTACATGGCGCGCACCCCGCCTTCGTCGCGGGATATTTGGGAAAGCGCGTCTAAGGGTCCGGTGTATCGTTTGTGTCGGGTTTGCGAGGTTTGCGCGATGAGGCGGGTACGGACGAGGTCGAATGGTGAGAGGATGAGACCCGTGAGGATGTGTGAAGCGAGTGGGACTAGAATTGGGCCATGCGATGGATAGATCTGGGATACTACGCCGCCTAGGATGGCTTGAACGATCGGCTGGAGAGTGCCCGAGAGGAAATCAATGCAGTACGATGTTAGCTGACCTGTAACCATAAATCAAAACTAATCTCATTGATAAGGAAAACGCCACACGTACCCTTCCACAACGCGAGCCAGCCTTCCGGCCTCCAGCGGCCAACACACTTCATCATGGACCACACGCCGTCCGCCGAGCCGACGGGGATGACGTATTCTGGCCGAAGCTCGGTGTCGGCGACGCTCTGGCGGACGACGTAGCCCTGCTCGTCGGTCTGTCTCTGCCGTGGCGGGTGGAACCGCGCGAGAGGCGCGCCAGGGGTGACATCTTCCGTGAAATACACGTCTTCAATGTCGATAGAGGATTCCTCGCTAGGCTACATGGCCGGCATCATGCGTCATGAGAAATTAAAAACTTTCAGAGTTGCGCACACGTACCTCTTGGCTCTCGTCCTCTTCGACTTGGACGATGTCTGCGTCCTCTGCAGGAGCGGCGGAAACGCCGACATCCCGCGGTACGTACTGCACTTGCAAGAGGATCCTGCCGACCTCCCATGGCATCGCGATGCCTGTGCTCATATACTGCAGCAGTGCACTGGCAAGGATTGTGCGTGCGAGTAGGCGAATATTGGGCACGGATGGCTCGAGGTTGAGCCCCGGAGCGAGGTCATAGATGGAGTTTGGTGGTGGATGTGTTGACCATGTGTATGTTGTCGTCGTCGCCGTGTCAGACAACGATGACGAGTTAATTGGCGGTGAGGGGGACGCAGAACCATTCTGCGGGGGCGGGAGAAATGACCAAGGCTGTTGCGGGGATGAGTAGAGGTCGCGGAGAGAGGCTGCAGACGTAGACGCCATAGACAAACCCAGCAAGAGGTAGTGTGACAATAATTGTGACTCTGCTGATTTACGTGTCACGCTTACTTTAAACGATAAAAGTACATGTACAGTACACTATTTACGGTCCTCTAGCAAGCGATCCACTGTTCCAGAGTTCATTACAGAAATACCCACCAGCCACCGATACCAATTGCCAATAGAATCCCGATAGCCCGAAGCACAATGACGACAATAAGTGCCTTGCGCACAGCAGCGTAGAACGTATTCAGAGCCGTGCCCGACCAGTTGATCCTGTAGAAACAATGTTAGGCAAGGAAATACCTTGCAGAGTCGACGAACCTTTTGTCATTCGCACCACCGCCCCGTAAACTGGCTTCCCAGCCGCGGACCACTTGACGGTACCTTTTACCGAACACCCAAATCCAGAAATTGACATCTGGATACGAGAATCGGGGGAAGACAGACCTGGCAATACAAATGGTAAGAAAGCATGCATGTTTGCGTGCAGGAAAAACGCGTACGTCATGCTCGGCGCAATATTCGTCGCCATTGCTGAAATCTCGTCGCGTGGATAGTCCGCAAGAAAGTCAGACGATGACGGATTCATGTGTGCGAGGAGATCAAGCGTCATGCCAAGTGAAAGTCCCCAGAGTTTGAGGTCCCTTGTCTTCTCGGGTCGCTTGCCCCATGCGCCGACGTCCTTCTCCTCCAGTGGCGAGGTGGGGTTCAGCGGGTCAAGGCGAATCGCGTTGAATTGCATGCTGCCCACGAGCATGCGCACGATGAGACGCAAGACAGTTGAGTGCCGGGGTGCGAGACGCGAAGACACGTCGACCGTAACGGACGACCATCTGTGGCGGTCGCGTCGTGGTGATGTCGTCGACGCGAGTAACGACGCAAGGGGAATCCAGTGCAGGACCGTTCCCTCTGCAGGATCTGTTGGGGGAGGAATAGGCGAGACCTGGAGGAAGACTGTACGTGACGTTAGTATGTTGGGGTAAATAGTGGAGGGAAGGCGGGAGTGTGTACCAAATGGGGAGAGGATCATTAAGAGACGTTTTCCGAGCGAGGTGGTGATTTCGCGGTCGTCGAGCTGGCCGATGCACATAAAGTCTTTTTCTGCGAGGTCAAGGCCAATTTCCTCCCATGTCTGGCGCATGGCTGTTCCGGGTGTTAGTTATTGCGGCGAGGAGCGTCGAGTTGAATTACGCGCCAGTGTATAGACCGCCCTCGTCCCCCTCCTCCATTCTCCCGCCTGGAAATGCGACGTGTGCATCCGCAGTATTACGAGGTTTATTTTGGGCGACACATTCGCTGTCCGGCTGCTCGCGGCGGAGGAAGAGGATTTCAGCAGTGACGTCTGGGTCGTTCACCCAGTCCTGGGCGAAGAATTCGGTGAGAGTAGGCTGGGGTAGTGAAGGAGCTTGTGGCGGTGGTGGGTTGGAGAGAGAGGGAGTTATTCGGATGATTAGTGCGACAGCTGCTCTGCGAGGCTCTGGGGGGAAATGAATGGGGGAGAGGGAATAGGTGGAGAATATAGAACATACGAGTTGCAGGGGACGAGATAATCCTTGGAGGAGTTGCGCGTATGCGATGTAGAGCTGTGGAGAGGAGAGGGACGACACTAGCCGCCGACTTCACATTAGGTCCTGTCATCGCTCAATCTCAACTTTGAATGTCTTCCCCAACTATTTTGTCACAGGTCCAAATTGGGACGCCAATCCCAATCCGCTTACATAAGTGTTTCCACAGCCCAAAGGGTCGTTGTGGCGCTTATTTGTAGTACAAACAAACCATATATGGTATGCAATAGTCAACACTCAACTCGGAATATTCCGTTCAGCGTTCCCAACAATCTATACGCAATGCAAATCTCCATTGAAGAAAAAAAGGTTTTATAGTGTAGTGGTCATCACTCGGGATTCTGATTCCCGCGACTCAGGTTCGATCCCTGATAAAACCTTGAAGTAAATGAATTTATTTATTTTTTCAGTCGCGCTGAGTCGCTGCTGACGCGTCGCATCGATAATCTAGTCATCTCTCTTTCCTCAACCACATCATGGTATGCCCCCTTTCCCTTTTGCTTCCCCATGGCTGACAACATGGCTAGCTTGTCCGTGTCAGATCAAAGGATGGCAACTTTCGCTTCGACGTCCAACCGACTACAGACATTTCGGAGCTGCTGCACAAGGTGCGTGTCTCGTTACAAACCGCGTTTTTCTTCACAACTCATCTTCCGCCTAGATCCTTGAGACGACCCAAAATGCCGATCCGTCCACGATAACGTTTTCGAATCAGCCGAGGGGCGGCGAGGTCAATGTGTCCACCCTCAAAGGCAGAAATATGCAAAGCTTGGGTCTCAAGTACGCATTTCACATCCTGTCACTTTTCTAGTCTTGAGACAATTGCCACAGACACGGAGACCTCCTTTTCGTCGGTTATCAGTCGCATGATAGTGCACCTTCAACTGCGTCGGCGACTGCTCCTGCTCAGGACATCGTGCAACCTGACGCGAAACGGCCCTGGGAGACTGTTCAAGAAGACCCCGTTGACACATACTGGCGGAAACACGACGGCAAGATTCCTCGATCTCGCGATTCACGCTTCTGCAAGCACGGAGCAAACGCTATGTGCGACTACTGCATGCCTCTGGAGCCGTATGATCCCAAATACCATACGGAGCATTCTATCAAGCATCTTTCGTACCACGCCTACTTACGCAAGATCTCTCCGGCGTCTTCCTCATCGTCCTCGGCCTCGTCGCTACCGCCTCTGACTCCTCTATCCTACAAAGTGAAAAACCCATGTCCGAACGCCAATCACCCGCCATGGCCCGCAGGAATCTGTACTGCATGCCAACCCTCCGCGATCACCCTCCAACCCCAACCATTCCGCATGGTTGATCATCTCGAGTTCGCCGGACATGAGATGGTCGACCGTTTCCTCCAGGCCTGGCGAAGAACCGGTACACAGCGCTTTGGATGGCTGATCGGACGGTACGAGCCTTACGACGAAGTACCGATGGGCGTCAAGGCTGTCGTCGAGGCGATCCATGAACCTCCTCAGGAAGGTGAACTTGATGGCTTAACACTGGGGTTACCTTGGGAGGACGAGCAGCGCATACGCGGTCTCGCCGCTTCCGCATCGACGCCACTTACCATTGTGGGATACATGTTCACCGACCTTGACCCCTCAGAGGATGACCGAACGAAGAACGTGTACAAACGACACCCGGGGTCGTATTACTTGACTTGCCTGGAGGCAATATTTGCCGCACACATGCAGCTGCATAACCCGATGGCGTCACGGTCGTCCCCCACAGGCTCCTTTGCATCGCGCCTCGTAACGGCGGTTGCGACTGCGACAGAAGAAGGGAGCGTCGACATAGCGGCGTATCAGGTGTCTGAGCAGGCTTGTGCAATGGTTGACGCGGACATGATTGAAGCCAGTGTAGATCCTGGGATAGTGCGTGTCAAGCCGGAAGATCGAAGCCAGGACGCTGCGAGATACGTTCCTGACGTGTTCTTCCGGTATAAGAATGAATACGGACTTGAGGTTAAGAAGAGCGCAAAACCTGCTTTCCCGGTGGAATATCTGCTAGTCAATGTGAGAAATTCTTTGCTCAATATCTTCAGACATTGATTAGATTTGTGCGGCAGGTCACCCACGGCTTCCCGCAAAATCCACAACCATTGTTCTCATCAAACCAGTTCACCATCGAGAATCGTTCAGGTTTGGAGGATCAAGACATCCAAGCTGTGCTCAAATCATTACAACAACTTCGCGCACCCAATATCTCACCTGGTTCCACTGGTCAAGACGCACTGCGGAGAGAATTAGCGACTTATCTCAGCGACTGGCACCTTGTCGCGTTCCTCGGCACCACGCAGCTCTTTTCAGAGGTAATACTCGGCCTTTTTCTGCTTTACATCATCTTATACCAAGAGCTTTCTGTGTTAGGATGACATGAAGGTTCTTGTTCGAACGATCAGCCGACCGCTTCAGGATATCGTGGCACACCTAGACGAATTACTCGTGACTGAGAGCTGGCATACACTCATGACATTTACCAGCGAGAGTGCGCGTACGTATCCTCTCCTTCCTTTCCCCATACCCGCTAACATATTTTTTTCTAATTCCTCAGCGAAATCCGTACCTTCTAACAGCAACAGCAACACACTGGACGACCTGCCGCAGGACATCCGCGAACAGCTCGAGCGCATGCAACAAGAGGAGCGCGAAGCCGGGAGCGGGAGCGGCACGCCTGGCAGCGGTGGGATGGGCGTGAGGATATGCCCTCATTGTACGTTCGAGAACACGCATGGTGGGAGCGATTGTGAGGTGTGCGGGCTGCCATTGGGGTAATATAAACATTACGAGAGCTTGAAAGCCGTGTTGGACATTATTGCATTGTATAGAACCACATGAATCCGTAGGAGGCGCGAAAGGCGGCCTTCCCGTTAGTAACATCCACGAGTCCACACTTCGTGCATTTTTGTTTAATTGCAATCGAAATTAAATCAACATGTAGCTCCCCATTGACAGGCGTCTACACCGCCCAATATTTGTATTCACTATTCTTCTCTTAGATTCAGTCTTCCCTTTAGAATTCAATTAAGTAATAAAATATGTGATGCCCGAAGTCTCAGCCACTGATGTCGAAACGCCACCGCCAGAAAAGGCAGCCAGGTTTCCTTATCTGGCACTTATTGACTCTTTTCGCGGTGACGCTCAACCTCATCTTGCTGGTCTCAAACACCAAACCTATTGGGTTTTCGAACACACCGAATTTTCCCAGTCTTTCACGCCGTCCTGAGACACATTGGTGATGAGCTTCCGCTGCACCTCAAGGCCAGATCTGACACTCACTGCTGCACTTGTCACCGGTTCGAAAACCTTCCAAGCACTGGCATCATTCTTCGAATGGTCTATAGCACAACCTTGCAGTTGTACCTCTTGCTTGGGTGTTTAATGGCGAAATTTTAAGGATAATTGATTGGTGAAACGCGTAATAGTACAAGTACTTGTGCGTAGACCATTGACTCGTCGGAGGGTTTGAACGTTGATACTATTTTGCCTTTTCAGCGTATATATGCGCTACGGGACATTTGAGTATGGCTTACATCGGTGCTACAGCATCAGCACACATCGATCATATCTGACGTTCGACACTGCCGAAATTCGAAAGAGTTCGCACGACACAACGCCAAACCCTCGCTGAGGTCTTGCCGCGAAGGTTTACTTAAGGTTTTACCTCTGAGCAATCAGTCCTTATGTCTAAGCAGATATGACTGATGAAATCCTGTTTGCTTCTGTTGTCTGTGGTAGGCCGCTGTCGCCATTTGGTGTGGCAATTGCGAATCGCCACAATGGTGAAAACAGTACGCAATCGCGCACCGATAGCGACATGCGCATACAGCACTCTGCACGGATGAATTCCTTGCAACTGATTCCCGCGAGATGCTGCAGCTGGCAGTACAAGGCCAAAAGGAGGAGGATCAGCAAGGGGCCGAGAGCACGCCTGGCACGCCTATAGATGAATCAGTTCGAAGCGAACTTGACTATTGGGAACGCCTTGTCTTTTCTTTTGACATGGACCGCGACCGCGATAACGACCGTAGCGCCTCTGGAAGCTCACGACGACCACAACGGAGCAGAGGGGGGTCCACCTCGCCTTCGAATACGAGAGGGGGAGAACAACCTCCTGGACACACGTCTAATACGACTCAGCAACCGCAAGGCCAGCGACCTAGCGAGGCCGTACCAGGTTACCCGCAGAATTATTCAGGCCAATTTGCACAGCTGGATCCCTACACGCTTGCTCAACTGGCAGTGGCCGCTGCCGCCATGCAGCAGCAGCCAGACCCATTCGCAGAGATGCGCCGGGTGCAAGGCGCATTCCCCCCTGGGTACCCAACTTACCCATCACCAGACCATCAACAACAGACGCCAACACAGTTCCAGCAGCCGGGGATGATAGCGCCGTATTACCCACAAATGACGCAGAGCACGACACATCCTTCGCAGTCTAATTTAGGATATCCTTTCCACTCTGGGTTGTACTCGCCACAGGCAGCTGTGCCTCTTGCTGTATTGCCAGGATATGGTGTTCCGGGACCGTCTAATATTGGTGGCCAGCCTCCCCCACCTCCACAAGCGCCAGCCCCCGAAGGAGAAACGGACGACGTATCCATAGCAGAAGACAAACGGAGAAGGAATACAATGGCGTCAGGTAAACACGGGTGTCTTGTTGTGGTACGTGAGGAAGCTGACAGAAAGTAATTTGATTTCCCTCATAGCGCGATTTAGGATAAAGAAGAAACACAAGACATTGGAAATGGAGAGGTCAATTGCGGATCTTGAGGGCCGAGCTGGCGACCTTGAACGGGAGGCGAGCGATCTGCGGCGAGAGAACGATTGGCTGAAGGAGATGCTGATAATGAAGAGGAGGAGGTCCCGAACAGTACCCGGGAAGGAAGCGGAGGGCGATGATGACGGCAACGAAGACGAAGATTCTGACGATACAGAGGAGCCCAATAAGGAGTCCGGATCCAGTAAGCAGGCGTCGAAGAAGAAGGGGAAGGAGAAAGAGACATAGTGGTGCGCAGGATGGTCTCGGGATATAGGACGGGTTTCAACGCACAACGGCACGGCTAATTTGTAGAGGGATATGTCCATAACATTGTGTCCTATGTTTGACATTTTTGACGTTTTGCAATGTCGATAGCATTGAACACTCACACAGCTACAACGTGCAGAGTGGATCCAAGTATTCCACAAGCCTCTCAGAGATCAAGCCGTAGCTTTATGGGTGATGGATAAGGGTGCAGTTCTCCGGAGCTCATCGTACGAATGAAATCACCAACTGTGGCGTGCATACACTCCAGAAAGCCGAGCAGGAATGATCAGCCACAAGTCCAGCCACAGCTCACGTGCCGACACTCGAAACGGTAATGCAGTGTCCTGATTTGGCAAAGTCAGCGTTTCACGAACCATATAATGTCGTTCGGGCGACCACCTACTTTCTCTGACTTCAAACCAACACCCCCAGACCGTGGCTCCTTCCCTCTTGATCACGATGGTAAAATAATGTTCAATCATTTGACAACTCCATCCAGACATCTTCCTCGTCAGGTGAATGCAAAGCTCAAGTCATGGCATATATGAACTGCCTTACGAGGCACACCGGTGACGCGACACCATGTAGAGTGGAAGGCAAGTCTTATTTGGAGTGCAGAATGTCCAAGTATGATCTTTCACGCGGTGCATTCTCAAGTTCTCAGAACTAACTGATTCATAGAGGACTCATGGAACGCGACGACTGGAGCAATTTGGGGATGCAGAATGTTCCTACTTCGCAGAATGAGAACGACCCAGCGACGAAACCATAGCCGTGACACGTATTATCATGTGAGCCTCAGAATTTATACGACGGAATTCCTCAAGCTCTAATTGTTCTGGGATATACCCGTTTCGCAGAATCAAGTATGCCACCAGAAATACGCATGGTGAAAAATGACAACCATTTTTCATTACCCGGATTTCTGCATCTTTCAGAGAGATGAAGTCCGTCTTCCGTGGGCCAGTTGCGTTATTTGGAGGCTCACGATTTGTTGTCAATGGTTTCTGACGAGCAGATCGTTCGTGATCAGCGAAATATCTTCCTCAGGTCCCCGCTTCTTGGCCGGCGGGCGCTGATCTAGTCGGAAACAGCAGTCATTTCGCCACCAACGTCGACGTCGCTTCGTGAAGATAAGAGGTGGATCCTTCATTGAAGCGACTGCTTGCAGTCCGCTCGTTACCCCTTGCGCTATGCGTGATCTGCACTGGTGTCAGTTGCTCTACATCATTGTAAATTGCACAGGCAAAAAATCAGCATGGAGGTGGGCTTGAAGCTTGAAGCTTGAAGGCCACGTGTGCGAGGATGACGGTAATCTAAGATTGCAAACAGGGGAACGTTGTATGTAACGATCACTGTAATCACGGACAGTTGCAATGGACTGGTCCGCGCCTCCTTGGCAGTTCTCTTAAATAACGGCTCTTCTTCATTGAAACGATGTCTGCAATCCCAGTCCGCACTGCGAAGCTGTCGGGCACACAGAAATTTATCGGCGCCGTCAAGGACGAGTGGCAACTGTTCAGGTACTTACAAGTTACAAGGCGCCTCCTAAGTGGCATCCAGTCTGACTTCCATAACCGCCAGCGACAATCCCAAAGACTACACCATCGGCCTCCCAATTGGCTTCGGTGCATCGTCTATTGTCTACGCTGCAACATGGAAACCGCCAGGAAAGCCACCTTCGCCTTGTGCGCTGAAGGTTCTCGACCTCGACGCACTCGCCCCTCAATTACTCAGACTTTTAATGCGAGAAACCCAATTGATGTCCCTGTCCAAGCACCCCAATGTATTGCGTGTTCGTGGCAGTTGGATGGAAGGCCATAAGCTTTACATTGCGTTGCGTCTTATGAACAGCGGCAGCGCTTGTGATGTTATGCGTTACGGATGGCCTGGAGGGATGGAGGAGGAAGTCGTGAAATGCATTTTGAAGCAAGCCTTGGAAGGTCTCAGGTGACTCGCATGATAATTGCTTTCTCAAGTTGCTAACTTTGTCTCAGCTACTTGCATGTCAATGGTTTCATCCACCGTGATATCAAAGCTGCAAACCTCTTGGTAGACGATGATGGGACTGTTCTGCTCGGCGACCTAGGTGTTGCAGCTTCTCTGTCCGATGAAGGCGCTACTTCTCCTCAAGCAGGATCCAGGCGTGCTGTGGCTGTCGATGCTGGGGTCGATCCCAATCGCAATGCCATGCTTCGCCCCAGGGTCAGGAAACGGAAATCCTTTGTCGGAACGGTCCGCCTTTTCTCCAGTAACCAACTTACTGCCTTTTGACACTCAATTAGCCCTGTTGGATGGCACCAGAGCTGATCTCAGGAAAACATTATGACTCGAAGGCCGACATATGGTCGTTCGGTATTACAGCCATCGAGCTCACTCAAGGCCGTGCGCCCCGTTCCCGAGAGACATCAGCAACCGTTCTTATGAAAACGTGCGTCGCCTTGCCTCATGCCCAATTTCCGCTCGTCTAATTGACTTGAAATGCAGGGTTAACGAAGCTCCTCCGCTGTTTGACAGGCAGGGTGGGCAGTATAAGTATTCTAAGGCGTTTAAGGAAGTGGTCGAGAGCTGCCTAGCAAAAGACCCTGCGCTGCGTCCAACGGCCGCCCAGCTTCTCGAGACCCCATTCTTCAAGTCAGCCAAGAAGCCAAGCTTTCTCGTGGGCGCCGTGCTAAGTGAGATGAATGCCTTTATCGGTACATCGTGTACTAACAATGTTTGCAGAGGGTTTGCCTCCATTGGTAGCCAGACAAGAACGCCGTAAGTCCTTTGTCATAAGTCTTACAAATTGTTTGGCGCTAAAATTTAAATAGGACGACAGCCGTCCAATCGCTCTGCCACACGCACCTTAGACTCATGGGATTTCACGACAAGCAATCCGGTTTCACCTGTCCATTCTGTTTATCGACGCCCGCATTCGCAAGCTCACCATGACGAAAGTATATTTGAGCTCGAGGACATCGAAGATTCATTGGCGTCGGAATCCAAGGCGCAAGAGAGCCATCATGCTAGCGGACTCCCTGGGTCTGACGACGAATATTCATCAGAGTCTCCAGATGCGACTGATGGGGAGGTGGCGTCCGAGTCTACGCCGACGACGCCTGGTCTCACGCCTTCATTACCCCCAACGTCCATGGGTCCCATATCTTGTTCACCACTTACCTTACATGCAGGCGTACCCAGTCGTTCTACGCCACGGCCGGTTGATCCATCGAAAACTACGGGCAACAACAATGGATTACACACATTTCCGACATTACCAGTGCCGCAAGGTAAAAATCCTCCGATGGCGAGCGAGAACGGCTTACTGCGGCCGACATCTTCTCCGAAGAGCGCTGGTGGTGTATGGAAAAAGCTTGCGAGAAGTGGTAAGGGGGACGACACTGTGAAGGAGAAGGAGCGAGGCAAGCCAAAGCCTCTTGTTGAACGCCTGTGGGACAAAACCGTTGGTGCTGTAGAGGAGGCAAAAACCGCGACCCTTGAAAGAGTCCAAAGTAGGGGTTCAGGCGGAGGTAAGCTACCTTTTAATATCGCCCATAATATCGATATGCAAATGACGATGTCTCAGACAGCCAGCGTCGCAAGTAGTGTCCAAAATTTATGACGAAAGTTCTAACATTCAAATACTCCATATTAATCTCGACGCATCTCTGTAGACAGTATCGTTGTGGCGACTGGACATATTGTAACACCACCACACAATGAAATCTTGCATTCATGACTTCACAAGAGCAACGCAAAAGTGAGTTGAAAACGATCATGTTCTTTTCTACGCGAAGCCCATTTCGAGTGGGGATATTAAGGTATTCTATCCGACAATAAGCTTGCCTTCGGCGTCGTTGAAGTCGTATTGCGGGATTTCGAGATTCAACTAAAATGTATTTCATGAGGATGGGTTGAAATCTTATCACTGGCAGACTTACCGGTGCGGGTCCTTTGCGTGCTCGACCGGCTGGAATTTTACGAACGGTTTAAGCATTCAACCAAAGTAAGATAGGAAGAAATACGAACAGATGTCGTAGTGAGAACCGTGACAAGGGCAGAACCATCCTCCATAGTCGCCGGATTCACCGATGGGCACACAACCCAAATGTGTGCACACGCCGAGCATGACCAGCCACTCTGGCTTCTTGACCCTGGACTCGTCACTTTCAGGATCACGTAGGCTCTTCCAGTCTACCTTGCGTGCCTCCTCGATCTCGTCCGGAGTTCTGTGTCGTACAAATACGGGTTTGCCGCGCCACTTGATGACAACGTTCCTCCCCTCCGGAATGCTCGCAAGCTCGACCTCAACCTTCGCGAGCGCGAGCACGTCTGCGGATGCTGCCATAGTGCCCAAAAATTCGGTGATGGTCGCCTGAGCGGCGGTCGCGGAAAGCACACCGAGCGAGCCCACCATGAAATATGATAAAGCTCGGTTACCCGACTCGTTGGATGAAGGTCTCAAGTCCGGTACATCCGCGGCCTCTTTTGCAACGGCAGTCGTGTGCAAGACACGCTGATTGACAGTGGTGGTAGGTGCGGCTGTAATTATTGTAAGTGAGCGTCATGGTGAAAAGCTTAACGGGGCACATGATAACCCACCATACGCGAATGTCTTTGAAACCAGGCCATTAGCTGGAGTCTTGTAAAAGCCTCCTGCAAATTTTGGGATGGCATCTGAACGAGGCCCGCTGGGTCCACCATGTCCGTGATCGTGAGCAGAAGGTGAAGCACGAACAGCTAGGTCGATAAGAGAAGCATGAGGGACACCAGATGGAAGTGTTCGAACTGTTGGTGGTACAGTAAACGCCTTTTTCAATGGCCGTAGAGTCGCCATTGACTTTGCCGTCGTCGTCGTTCAACAACTCGAGAATGAAGATCGCTTGTTTGGTGTTTATTTGTTCCTCCAAGTCTCCTCCACCACCAAAATCAGAGATGAAAATACAAAATTCAACTGTTCTCGAAGCTGGGCAGCTACTTGAAACTGGAATCTACAAGCAAAGCTTATGGGGTTCCCACTGGTCTGTCTATTTTTCAACCCGCGACACCCCGATGATTGTGTCCAGGTGATGGCGTCGGAAACGAAAGGCAATACTTACTTGTACTGTTGTACACTGCTGCTATACCGATGATTCTCCAACAATAACATAACTACCATTCTCTATGGTTTCGTTATCACACGTGTAGCGGTGGTATCCGGTCAAATTTATGATATATGCAAATCTGAGGCGAATGGAGCCACACACGTTCGACTCCGGCGTCAGCGACCTACCACGCACGGGTTCCGAGGTATTATATATCACCACGATCCTCAGCAACGGCTGGAATGCTGCCACTTGTATCAACACACCATCCCCCCTCTGTCCTGAGCTAGAACGACATGCACCTCGTAACATTTATTCTTATTTCAATACTTCCAACGTTGTCCGTGCTTGGTTTTCCAGCGCAAGAACCGCTGCAAACCTCTAGAAGGCAGCCAGGAAAATTCTATGATATCCAAGTAGGCATTTATAACGCGTCATTTCGCGGAACAGTAAATTGACAAGGTCGCAAAGGCTCACCGCGGCGGTAGAGGAAACACCGTCGAGAATACAATTCCAAGTTTCGCATGGTATCTAGTGCGATGGTGGCGAGCTGCACATATCTTATGAGCTTGTCATCAGGGGATTGATCGATGGAGCAACCACGCTGGAGCTGGATAATGGGATCACAAAGGTGGGTAACGACACGAAACCTTATTGAATGCGGCTAATGTCTGCTCTCAGGATGGCGTAGTGGTCGTCTGGCATGATGAAAATATTGTTCACACGAAGTGCTCAGATACCTCCCCAGCTGTGAGTAATAGACGACGGATAAGTTTGTTCAGGACTAATGGCCAATTCCAATAGTTTCCTGGTGATAGCGATTACCCGTATGTGTTCTATGGTATCGAGGCATTTCCGCACTGACTCGTGACAGATATGTTGGAAAATATATTGCAAATTTGACCCTCGCACAATTAAAGACACTAGATTGCGGTTCGAAACGACAAGATGCATATCGTAGGTTGGGTATTAGATTTTGATAATGTAAACTCACAAACTGTGTTGCAGCACTTCAGCTCACGTATACAGGTACACGGATTTCCACCTTAGAAGAAGTTTTTGCTTTCGCCGAATGTGCCGATCCACAACGTCAAATTCTCTGGAACATTGAGAGCAAGATCGACGCTTTGCATCCCAATCGTACATTAGGTGTTCAAGACTTCGTCCGAAAACAGTATGAAATATTTGCCGGTAGTAATTACAATAATGTAATCACGGTTTGTGTCGAGATTGGGTTTGTGATACGTCAACTAATGTACGACCATTTTAGTACCAGAGCTTCGATTGGAGAACCTTGATAGAAATGAAGGTAAATGGCCACATCAGTGTGACAATTTTCCTTGATTAATCGTTCTGGTGATTGAAGAAATTGAACCCGACAATGCCCACATCTGCATTGGTTGACGAGTGAGTCATTTTTGAGTATCTTTGTATACCGTTTTGAAGACCAACGCGTAGTGAGACGGCAGTAATGCAAGACAAAGGCATATCACCATGGTTGGCTGGTATAGATCTATCGCGGTTCAATGCTTCGACATTTGGCGAGCGTCTTGCACAAGCAGCTCATTCGATAAGAGCGGACATTCTGTCACCATCTGCGGAGTCCTACGTCAGCCCGGAACCCGACCCGACTATGGCTGGTTATATTCCATTCACAACAAAAGAAATGGTTGATAAAGCCCATGAATTGGGTCTCGCTGTTAAGCCTTGGACGGTATGTTATCCATTTGCCAGCCTGAGAGGGGTGCTAAGTGCTGCGACTTCGACTAAGATTAATCGCCTAAACATTGTCGAGCAGCTCATGAGTTGGCATGTGGATGGCATTATCACTGATTGTCGGTCTCACATTCAAATTGGTGTGTTTCTACGCTAACAGTTTTGCTAGATCCTAATGTGGTGCGGCGGTGGGCGAAACAAAATGGATTTCACGTTGCGCCGAAGTATCCGAAGCAGCGTGTCCTTGCCTGCTTAGAACAGCACACGCAAACATAGAATATCGTAAAGTAGAATTGTACGTCGTAATTTGTGGAAAAATGTGTAACATACAGATTTGGAATGGTGGAGTGACGTAACGGCGGTCAACCTGGCCTTTGCCAGCTTCCCCGATGACCAACTCACATCGGACCGCGCCAAAAGTTCTCCTCTCTAGTCGAAGTCACATCGGAAACCTTGAAGGGCTCCACTCAGTCGCAGGCAAATGTCCATGTATCTTGGGAGTGATTCCGTAGCTTATAATTCGCCTGTAGGTGCCCAGGAGGTCATTTCACTCATCAAGGCCCGTAAAACAGTAACAGTCCTTGACCTGAGCCACAACGAGCTTGGAGATGATGGCTGCCGTGAACTGTTTCGTTACTTGACTTCGGAAGATGGCCGACGGTACAAAATCGGTGAAATTAGCCTGAAAGACAACAAAATTGGCGCTCACGGTTTAAGTGAGATTGCTCATTATCTTGTCGATAATTCGCACCTGAGAACTTTGAGGTTGCAGAATGTAAGTCCCATTCGCATAATGAATCGACATTTCGTTGCTCAAACCACTTTCTACATTAACAGAATGCCTTTGAGGTGTGCTTTTGCGGATATATACCGGTGCTGATATAAAACTTATCCATGAACAGTGTGACAAAGCCTTGACATTGAGTTTTGTTTCTGCAGTCAATGCTTCACATCTGGCAGACCTATCTCTAGCCACGAACAACTCCCTGTCCGACGCTTTCGTCTCCTCGTTCCTTACCCACCTTAACACCCCCCACTTGCGATCACTTGACCTGAGCGCAACGAGAATCACAGCCCTCACAACTGAATCACTCGTGAATTTCCTTGTGTCCGCACGAGGTACATATATCGAAACATTGAACCTTAGTATGAACGATCTGGACTTCCGATCCGTTTGTCTCATTGTCAACACAATTCAGCGACATAATTTTTCCCTCTTGCGTATGGAGATATATGCAAACGGCATTGCTGAAGAAGGAAAACCAGGCGAGGATCGTGAGGCGTCTGGCACAAGCGGGAACATAGCCAGGACCATTCACGATCTAAAACGTGTCTTATTGCGCAATGATTTGCTGACCAAAAAGACACGAGACTCTGCCGTTGCTCTCCTACCATACGCTCGTGCATTATTAATTCAAACGCGACGTTGTCGAACGCCGCCGCCGGGTTCGACCGACGAACCGATTGATCAACCAGTAGCACTACCATCGCTGCCGTCGTCCAAACCCCTGCAACCAAAATCCCATACCGTCTTCCCCTTTTGCCTTCTTCCCATGGAACTTCAGCATTACACCCTCAAATTCATCGCCCCTTTTCTCTCCTCTGCCCAATTCACGCGCATCTTCAATTACGCATGCGAGCCCTCCACATTACCGCCGCTTCTCCCTCGCCTCCGAGGACCAGGCTGCATCCCCGATCCATCTAGTCTGCCGTTTGGGATGCCGAGGTCGGGCGGGTGCGGTGGTGGCCAGTGCATGGGTCCCGGGAACAGTGTGCTTTGCCACAGAATCAAGGAGCGCGATCGTTGGCTGGCGGAGGTGGGTTGCGACAGGTTTGAGCCGACGGATGGGTTACCAATGGATATCAACGAGTTGCTCAGGAACGAAAATGGGCATACTACATCGAAGTCTCCGTGATCTCCTAGGTCATTACGTGTCAGACTGCGTTGCTGGTCCATTTCATTCTTTTCTTTGGTTGTAAATTATTTATTTTGTGGGTGAGCTTTCTGTAAATCATTTGTATTTGTAACTCGTCACGCTATGCAACGTCGAATAACCATCGCAAATAGTTCTGCTGTCCGGATTACTGAGCCATCCTTGTTATTAAATGCGTGATCCATTGAAGGGGCTTGTGCGATCATGCTGTTTACCTATAAGCATAGCGAAACGCAGTAAATGAATATTTCAAGTCCGGACCGCCAGGCCGCACAAATCAGCCTCAAGACTTGGAATCGGGTGAAGAAATACACAACACTCCAGGAACGACAGGTACAATAGTAAACCGTCTCCAGGAATGAAGAAAGGTGATTTCTTTCTTGTGAAAGAACCAAAGTGATGACATAAGAAAACATAACGGAAATCGCCTTTCGGAGCTCCAAAAGTTTGACGGACCCAAGTGCTTCCGCTCAGAAAGTTTTCCTTACAAACTCACGCATTCACGAACTCCACAACCTTCCCTCTACCACATCTTCGTGAGTTTTTCGTCATTCTCAGTCAATTTTGTAATTGACGCTATCTGCGATCGAAGAATCATGGTAGGCAAGAAACGCGGTTCACCAGGAGCGGATGAGGAGAAAAATCCCTTTGACGTCGAGATTGGCCCTGAAATCATGGACAAGCTGAATGCCGTCAAAGCCGACATTTCTCGTGTGGAGCTTGCGCTTGGTGAGCAGACCGCTCAAGCTGCTTTGTCGTCTGCTCATTTTCCGGCGTCTATCAATCTTGGTTGTTCGACATTGTGATATTCGATGCATACAGAGCGTCATGCGCAAAAAAAACTCGTGCCCGCGTACGAGAAGCGGAGGACAGTGGTGAAGACGGTGCCCAAGTTCTGGCCGGTGGCGCTCCTGAACAACCCGACGATTGGGATGACCGTGCAGCACGCCGATGACCAGAAGGCTCTCGCTTACCTCGAAGATATCTGGGTGATCAGAGATGACGCGGAGCCCAGAACGTTCATCATTGAGTTTGTAAGTGTCATTTTTTCTTTAACGACTGTTGGAATTTGGGGTGCTCATTTGTTTTTCACATTGCAGCACTTCTCTGAGAACCCGTACTTCAAAGACTCGGTCCTCAAGAAGGTGTACAAATATATCCCTCCTCCTTCGGCGAAAGACGACGTGGCCGATGAGAACGGTATCACACAGTCTATGATCGACTTTGAGTGGGAACGTGACGTCGAGCCTCAGGTTTGTCATAGCTGAAAATTACTGATGAGGGTCCTAAAAGTGCCGTTTACAGGCAACAAAAATCCAGTGGAAAGATGATTCTAAGAATCTGACCAAGCTGCATCCTCTGGTATTAGAGGACGGTGATGTAAGCGACCTAGGCAGCTTCTTCAACTTTTTCGAGACGGCGAAGGATGAGGCTGATGTATGTGGCTGGTTATTCTTGCGGTCGTGGTGCATAAGCTAACGACGATTTTCATTTTGTCAGATCGGTATCATTATTGCAAATGAAATATATCCGGAGGCTATCGACTGGTTCACAGGTGTTGCGGGAGCGGGCGAGCTTGACAGCGACGAGGATGACGAGGACGAGGACGATGATGAGGCAGATGAGATTGACCTCGAAAAGCCACAGCCGAAAAAGCAGAAGAAAGCTTAGGCGCGCGCGGCACAAAATGTATATAGCGGGGATTGTCTATTTTTTGTTTTGAATGTGATTGGAGTGATAGAAGATGAACGGGTTAAATATAGATTGTTTCAATGTTTGATGCGACCATGAGACAATAGTAAAACGACGGTGAGGACGGCGACGATGGAGATGGTGGAGGGTGCGTGGAAGAGGGTACAGTAAGCTGGAACCGAGGTCGGTGAGTGGTGACCGTAGGGCCTTGTTGCCACAGATACCTAAATAGATGACGTCGTTGTATTTATAGACGGCTATATTTAAAATGCCGAGGTTCCGACGTCTCTTCTTGGCTTTTCTTGGAATTGTTCACTTTCTCCTTTCTCTCTCTTCATCGTCGACCACAACCATGAGGCCCTCCGCTCTCTTCCTCCTCCCCGTCCTCGTCGTCGCACACGACCTGCACTACAACTTACACGCTCGTCAAGCTCCTCCATCCGCGAGTCTCCCCTCCACATCGGCAGCCAGCGCAGCTCCAACTGGTTCAGGAAGCCCAACCCTGTCGCCACCCCCCACTGTCCCTGTCACTCTACAGTCCACCAACCCAACCGCCGTCCCCCTCAGCCAAATTACAGCCAATGAAACCTCTCAACCCACCATAGCTCTCCAGTCCACCTTTGCTGCGGGAAGTATTCCCACTGGCATTCCTGGCGCACCACCACTGCCAAATGGTAAGTAACAACCGAAAAAAAAGTCTCGTCTTCCATGCACGTGGAAAATAGGGACTTTCTCTTTTGAACCTTCTTTTCACTCCGAAAGGCAGTTTGCTAACCATAACTATCACAGCTGCTGCTCTTGTGCCGGCCAATTACCCTCCTCTGGACAAGACACCTCCAACCGACTCCCCTCAAGTCCAGCAGTGGATACAGCAAGTTGCCAGTACCGGCATCTCTATCCCGAACATCAGCGTCACCACCGGCGCAGCAGCCTGTTCTGCCAACCCCGCTGCTGCTGCGGACACATCTCGTTGCTGGTGGACCTGTGGTGGTTGCACACGACCTTCCGACATCACCACTTGTCCGGATAAGTTGACATGGGGTCTCACCTACGACGACGGTCCTGGATTCTACACCCCGAATCTCCTTCAATACCTCGATTCGCAGAACCTTAAGACAACATTCTTTGTCATCGGCTCTCGTGCTCTTGGCGCTCCGTTCACCCTCCAGACGGAGTATATGAGTGGCCATCAGATCGGTGTTCACACTTGGAGCCATCCGCCTCTCACCACCATGACCAATGAGCAGATCATTGCTGAGTTGGGCTGGACGAAACAAGTTATTAAGGATATCACAGGTTTAACACCCAATACCTTTAGACCCCCTTACGGAGATATTGAGTTCGTGTTTTTTTTTTCACCATGCTTGAAAAGTCGCTTACTCACCTTTTGCAGTGATCGAGTTCGCGCGATAGCCCTTGCCATGGGTCTCACGCCCATCATTTGGACACGTTTGAGCCCAGTCGCGACGTTCGACACTGGTGACTTCAACATCAACGGTGGAACAATTTCTTCGTCGCAGGTTATCGTCAACTTTGAGAACATTATCGCGAATGCGACAACCATAAACACTGGCTTCATTGTCCTCGAGCACGATCTTTTCGAGCAAACCGTTCAGCTGGCTACAGGCTACATCCTCCCTGAGGCGCTCGCCCACAACCCAGCCTTTTCGCTGAAGCCTGTCATCAACTGCCTCAACAAACCTCTTAGCGACGCGTACGTTGAGACCAATAACAACTCGACGAACCCTCCTCCGGGTGGCGTCAGTAAGTCGTTTCCTCTATTCTTCAGGCAGAGAACAAATCGTTTAACATGCATTTACAGGCTCTGCGGCTGTGACACTCTCATCGGGTGCTTCTGGCTCCAACCAAGCCACTGGATCGGCGGCGGCGAAGTCAGGTGGAATGTCGACGGCTGGCCTCCGTTTGGACACGATGTTTATCGTGTTGGCCACTGGCATGGTCGGTTTAATCGCTGGTATTGTTACCGTGCGGTTCTGAGGGACTTGTCTCTTGTAATCTGTATACCCCCTTACTGAGCATTGGAAAGGACTCATTATATCAAAAGAGAGTGCGCCTTGTGTAGCGCATTGATTGTTCTTGGACCCACCTTTCAGTAACATTGTCTACCGTACTATCTTATGACACTTGCTGTGCACAGCTACATTGTACCTTCTGTCCTTTCCCTAGTGACATTTTATCCCCCCATATGCACAACAGCTATTATTCACCTGCCTGCTTGAAAACGGACTGCCTGAATGATGATTACATTCCAACTGCCCAACGATTCAAACAATAGAAATGTCTATTGAAACCCGAATATAAGTTGAATGTACACGGTTAGTATAAATTGCGACGTTTGATCGACACGACCAACAAAGCAGGCAACGCAAAGCATATGAAAGAATAATTGCTAGTTTGAGGGCTCAAGCACATGGGAGCCACGAAAATTAGTCCCATTTGATACAGTAGAGTAACGTGCAAAGGCCAGGATAGAGTTGGTAAGTCTAGGTTTTTGGGACCAATAAAGTTATGAGCGCGGAACTTGGACTTGGGCAGGTATACAGTGATTGATGTAAGGGGATGTAGAATGTTGTGATAATGTAGGAAGCCTGGAAACGTCTATGTTGGAGAGACAACGCCATATCAGAGTTAGCTGGGGAGAAAGGAGTGGGAGTTTCGGCGAGAAGTTCAGAGGAGTTCCTCGTTAAACAGTTCGTTCTGCGTGTCCAGCCAAGGATGTTTCACCATCTCTCCTGCGGACGCGCGCTTGCGGTGGTCCACGACGAGCATCGGCTCGAGGAACTCACACAGCGCCGCGGCACCTTCCTCGAGGAACAGATATTTTTCCATGAGGACGCGCTTCAATGGCCAGAATTTCAACGCCTTGATATACCGCATCGCCCCTGTCGAGTCGAAAATCTCACGTGAAAACCTTCCGCCCATTTTCACGTCAAGAGCGAAATCGCCGACAAGTTCGATGATCTGCGCCATGTGATCGTCGTCGCGGCTGTACACCTGCTCTCCGCTTTTCGGGTCAAACAAGACCTCACCGCAGAGAAGCTCGAATACCTATAATTGTAATTGAAAGAAACTTATCAGTTGCGGTGCAGATAAATACGTAAATAAATAACGCACGACACAGGCAACACTCCAAATGTCCGCAGTATAGCCCCAGTCGGTGCGACCGAGGATAGCTTCGGGAGATCGATATTGTCGTGTCTGGATGTCCTCGGTGAAGTGATTTCGCGACGGTGTGGCATTGCCAAGGTCAGCTATCTTTATGGTAATTGGTGGCGTGATTGGTGGCTGCGCCAAAGGCACGAGGGTAAGCAAGGTGGAATTGTCTGAGTCATGGTTTGGTGGCGCAGTTTGAGCGAGGAGAGATGGTCCAGTTGCAGGTCGAGGCAGTGATGCTTCTGGTAAGGGAGCGATCACAGAAGGTTTAGGTGGCGAGTCCTTCTCGCCTGTGTCAGTGTCCGACGAAGTCGGGGACAACTTTGCGGCGACGCTGCCCAGGGATGTCGGAACCGTGCTCGCACCAGGTGATATGGACAGAAATAGTGAATCGGCGAACGTCGTCGAAAGAGACGTCGCCACTGAGTCATCGGAACTCTTTATGCGAGTCATATTGAGACCCGCGAGTGATCGCGGGCTAGGGGAGCTACTATGTGGAGGGCTTGCAAGGGGTTGGGAGTCGAATATCTGGACCTGCCGCTCCCGTGCGCGTCGTGGGATTGCCATACCTGGGCGGGACTTGGAAGGGGGTACGCCTACTCGGCGACAGGTTGGTGATGGTGATGCACTGAGCTCAGCGCGAATATGGGCTTCTACATCAGGTAAGGCGATGACTGGGCAGAAAAAGCGTAGGTGAGCGTCGGCGTGCGGTGAAGTTCGATATTAAAGGAACATACGGATATTCTCGGGTTTGATGTCAGTGTGCACCAAATCACATTCTTCGTGCAGATATTGAAGTCCAAGCAAGATCTGCTTTGAAATCAACTTGACTGTGGATTTGGGAACGCCTTTCTTCCTATTCCGATCTAGAAGAGCCAACAAACTTTCCCCAAGTGGCTCGAAGATGATGCAGACATGGACTTCGTCCGGCCCCGGATGTGTAAATGAGTCAAGGATAGACACGACGAACTCGCGCCCAGGATGCGAAGGGTTTGCGGCCATAACTTTCCGTAGAAGTCTGATCTCATCACGAGCTGTCTCAGCATATCGGCCGGCGGATTTGACAACTTTGAGAGCAGAGTGACGATTCAACCTGGACAAGTATGATAAGATATTTGGGCTGTTGAGTGAATTGCGGTACACTGACTGTGTGTCATGAACTAGCCAGACAGTGGAGAAATGCCCCCAACTTCGGAGGATAACGAGTTAATGGCGGTAGATGACGCGATGAGGAAGTATATAACGCACCCAAGCTTTCGGAGGACAACATATCGATCATTCTTGAAAGTGTCCTTGAGTTGCACAGCTAGGTAGCCGCCAACATTGTAGTCGGCGGCGGATTCCTCGTCCTTGGACTCAATGTCTGAAACAGGGACTATCTTCGGGCCTTTGGGTGTGACGACGTATTGATATTTTGCGCAATACTGGGGCATCGGACTCGGAACGCTTGGAAGCGTGCCAGCCGTGGCGTCGACAGGGCCTTGAGGATGTGTAGTGCGATGAGGATGAATGGTTGGGTGTGGATGTGGGAGGGTGGAGCGATGAGGAGAAGCTTAGCTGGATGTATAACGGTGAATGTTAATATTTGGTTGTAATCCTCTTCGGCGAATTCCGACATCTCATTTCATCGTCGAGCTGGCACTCTCGGGCAAATTCTCAACGGCGGAAATCGTTGCTTGAGCAATCCACATGTGAATTCCGTCAGTGCCTCGTGTTAGAGTCTGGGATACTATTTTTTTCTGCTCGGATACAACCGTGGCAGTTAACATTCGCTTTGCTTCCGAATGTTCTCCTTCGCGCGTACCATTCACCGTCTCGCAAAGGCAAATAATAATCTTATCAGATCCATAGCAAAGCACTCTATTCAGTCAACGCGTTTCTTCGTCCCCATTTCTATCTCGTTAACATGACTCACGGCCCTCCGCCTTCCTTCACCCATCTTTGGACCTCTTACTCCAAATCCAAACTTCTTTGCATCGATCGCCGACACGCCGAATCCCTTACCCTTTTGCCCTGAACGGAAGCCGGGGCCTTCATAGAAGATCACATCTGTCGGCGGATTCAACCGGGGCCAGGCAACGTAATCGATTCCGTGGACGAAGATGTACCCGAACGCGATCGTTAGCAGACACGACCACAATAAGAAATAATGATAAAGGGAATAGTCTGCGACAAGCCATGCATTGTGAGACCCACGAAAACCCCAATACTTAATTTAGGCACGTACCTGAGGTGCGGGGAAGGGTGAGTCCCGCGCAGATCATGAACAGTGAGAATGAAGCCACGTAAGGCATCTGCAAAAGTATCAAACCAACTCCAACAATGTATTCACTTCTCCCCCTTGAACTCACCGTTCGCGTCAGAAGCGGCCTGTTATCAACTAACAGCGAGATCGCCGACGCAGGCCCGCGCCTTGGTATCCACGCTCCCGTGACAAGATCAAAGGCATCCTTTGAGCAATCCTCAGACACGGAAGCAACGGGGCCAATAGAAGCACAATTAAAAATCCCACCTGTCGCGCACCGTCGAAGAAGTTATTCTTTAAGTATCGTAAGATTGAGTTATATCCGTCGAGAAGCAATCCGTGCTTCGTCCTCTTGCCTGTCCGCGTGAAATCAGTCTTAAGTGCTCCGGAACCACTATACGCTTTGGAAATCAAGTCGGCATGGTCGGCCCACACTTTACATAAACGATCAGCACTTATAATGACAACGAAGAGTGTGAAAAAGAACGGACTATCCCGAAAGTCTTGCATGAAAAGTTCATAATCTTGCACGGTTTCGCTCTCTTTCAGAATGCCAACTTCTTTCAGTTGCCGACTCAGAACCCATTTCGCCACTGCCGATTGGACGACATTAGTGCGGTCCAAATTGTCCATGCAATTTGTGCGAACTGCGCCAGTCTGCGTTTTGAGCGGCTGTGGTTGTGATGACACCGAGTGGAAATACCTGGCACATTGACACAGTCAGTAAGTGAAAAGAAACTGATGAGCCTCGTACATACCCTTTCCTTGTCAGATCTTCTTCTAGAGCGTTGATTAAAATACTGATATTATCCCATTTCATATTCTTGCATTCGCTCGCGAAGTCAAAATACTCGTAATGGACCTTCGGCAAGTTTAACTACCGAACACAGAACGTTAGAACATTCTGAGGATCGATTTTTTTTGAGTTGGATTCACCTGTGTAAGGTACTTTTCGTATGCTTGCTTGAGAGGCATCTCATGTCCCTTGTGTTTGACAAGGTTCACCAAAGACTGCTCCCCGTAGACATTCACTTGCTCCTGCAAGTGGAGTCGCATCACATCGACCTTTCGAATCGGAATTAGTGGGAAGTACGTTATGAGATCCAATAAGGTTTACCGTACCGTGTCCTGCAGCTCCATGATCTGGAGATCCGGTTTGTACCGTAAGTTATTTACCTCCGCCCAGTACACCGGAATGCTTCCTCTGGTCTGGACAAAGCTCAAGGTGGAGTTGTAGTCTCCGGCGGTCTTGCCTTGGTCGCTAAGAAGCACGATTTGCTCCGTTTCGTTAAAGTTCGCGACGTGGCCATCCTTGTCGATGCCACGCCTGAAAAAGCGAGTTCCTGCACGATACCGCGACCGCCGGCTGATTAAACAGAACAAGAAATCATGGCCGTTGATAGATGTCTGCCGAACATCGAATGCTTTATGAATTGGCCAGGAATAAGCAATCGCTATCGAATGACTCCGGAGGCTTACTCACTTCCAAACATCATGGGAAGAATATATGGACCAAGCTGAAGAACATATCGTAATGAGACGTCAAACGGAGAAATTGACGCGAGAAGCTTACGTTCTGCTTCGGGTTCGCGGTAGTAATGTCGATTAATCGGCCGTGTAAGAATCTTCGGTGATGTTAGGTGGTTTAATTGAGCAGAGGAGTGAGTCACATACTTGTTCCAAAAGAATCTATCATCAGCCTAGTAGATATGAGATTAATGAGCTTCGGTGTGGAGTGGAAGACTTACAACTTCCCATAGAGCTTTGCCGTCGTCTTGCGTGTGCGACTCCCATTGGGCTTGCAAGCGACGGGTTAAATCCCAACCGTAGCTGAACCAAAATAAACCATTGGACAAATGCGACTGGACAAGAGCGACAAGTCGACCTTCCACTGGATGATTTTGAAGAGAAGGGTCGGCAGACACTGGCAAAACTTTGAACGTCTTGGCAAGGTAGACACTTTGACCCATTAAATTTCCACGCAGCTCTCGGCCAGTAACAATAATAACATAATCAGCTGAAGATTTTTCAGAAGAGTGAGGACAGTTCTAAGACTGCAGGGCAACATGGTAACCCACTAAGTGTAAGCGACACGATGCCAATAATTCCATAGACGCGTGTCTTGGCGAGATCCCGTGCAGGGGGAAGTGGTGTCCCAAGGGCTACGCGAAAAGCCAAGGGTGAATGGCGCGTTCTCAGTTGATACCATACGCTTACGATTGAGCGTTATATCACCAGACAGTCTCGATATGGTGAGTGATTGGGATTCTTCACTACCAACTGGTGCGAATGTGTACGAGTCATTGCCACTTATATAACTGTCATTTTTTTTAGTCTGAGCATTCTGTTCGGAGATGTCAGACGCCACGTACAGATTAAGCTGCTGGTGGAGAGTATTTGCCATGACCAGCGAGTGGGTTGTGGTCAAGAAGCGCGGTCATGAGGCCACGTGACCAGCTTCGTCTTTTCTTGCTCAACAATGAAGCTCACACCAGAGCTCATTGCAGCCTGTCCTTCAACCCTCAACCCCATAAAGGAGCGGCAGCTGGATCTCAGAGGTGAGTGTTCGTTACAGTTCACTGAAATTTTACTCATTGAAAACCGACTGTAGGGCATAAAATACCTGCAATAGAAAATCTTGGTGTTACGAAGGTAGACTTTCGTTCTACTGAACCATGAATCAAATTCATCAAAATTGTCGTAGGATCAACACGATGCTATTGACCTCACAGACAACGCAATCATCGCGCTTTCAAACCTGCCTTTGCTTAGACGCCTACGAACTCTCCTTCTCGCAAACAATCGAATAACGTCCATATCATCCATGCTTCACCTATCCGCTCCAAATCTCACTATGCTCGTATTAACGAACAACAACATTGCGGAGTTAGGGGACCTCGAACCTCTGAAGGAAATGAAGTACCTGAAGTACGTGAGCCTGGTAGGCAATCCGGTGACGGAGAAAAAGTGGTATCGAGAATGGCTGGCATGGAGACTGCCTGCACTCCGGGTTCTTGATTTCCAAAGAATTAGAGACAAAGTATGTAGTTGTGTCTTTTATGACGTTCCTTGCAAGATGAAATTGTTCATTTTTATCCTTAGGAACGTGCAGCTGCAAAGTCACTGTTTCTGACACCTGATAAACTCCCTACTGCACTTGCGACAACAATATCCAGCACGGTATCCACGAATACCAGCAACAAGCTCGCTGCGAACGCAGACGAGCCAAAACCATCGGCTGCACCTGGAAAAGCCGGTCGACTTATGACTGATGAAGAGAAATCGAGAGTACGTGCCGCTATCGCAGCTGCTACAAGTACAGAGGAAGTCCGGAAACTCGAGAGAAGCTTAAAAGAGGGTTGGGTGCCGAGCGTTAATCCTGTGGGTGCTTAGTTGTGTTCATCCTCATGTACCATTCCGCGTATTTTATTGATTCCATCATGATGCATTCATGACACCACTCGGCGCGAGTCAAGTTCCTGGATGGATGGATTGTACATTTTAGTAGGAGGGATCTACTAGTTTGGCCGAAGACCTGTATTGCCAATCCACAATCCGTGAAACGCTAAAGCTATGACTGCGAACAAATTCGCGAGCGAACTCCATCCGTGGAGGGCAGCGAATTTCACATTTAATGCCTTCATCTCAGAGGACACCTAAGTTGAGAGCGTCTGAGTCTGCCCAAGCGAACAAAAACGGGTGATATACCTCAGGGTCGTTGTAGGCTTTGCCTTCGGATTTCTCCTGTTTATGACGTTGAAACATCACCCTTAAAACAGGATGTCAGTCACCGCCTAGAAATGGTGCTTAATGCTTACTTGCTAGTCATGGGGCCAACGACAAAGTAATTTGCGGCTTGGGAGAGAAATACTGTTCCTAAGGCGTAGGCTTGAGCAACGTCCGCGAAGGTTGGTTTGGTGAAATTATCCAGCACACTTGGGTGCGTGGCAATCCATTGGGCAAGTAAACCGCCGGACAATATGATGGATATGACGAAGTATATTGGGAATGTGCGGTGTTGCAATGTGCCGAATTGCTGTCTAGCTATGTGAGACCGAATGAGGGAGCTGATACGAAACAAGGAGCTTCTTAACATACGCAACGTCTTATATGCGATAGTCCCTGCGAATGGTAGGCGTCAAAGGGGTCCCATGCAGAACTAGTGGTCTCGATATACCTCCAAAAAATGAAATCCAAAATGCTTCATATAATTTATTCAGTGGGGGTTTACATGTCTAAAACATACTCACACATCCCAAAGAGCCACGAGAACGCCAGTATATATGCACCGTCAAAAGAAAATAGGTTCGCGACAGACGAGATTGTTAGGACTTTAGGTGAAGACATGACTGGAATGATGATGGTGGGTGAGAACAACCTTGGGTGGTGGCTGTTCGCTGTGCAACCGAATTTCAATAATTCCAAGATGGATTTTCCTTTGCCGCCGACTCCTGAGTGACTTGAAAGCGATATTGCACTGGCACTGTTAACTATCGAGAGCAAAAATAATGTCTAGCGATATCGATCCCAATCTCCACCCATCCCCATCCCCATTGAGCCTCTGGCGCTCAGTCCTCCTTTTCGTCTTGCACCACCTCTGTCGTCGCGACTATTCGAGGACGTGATGACAATATATTTGTCGACGAGCTGTTAGGGTCACCATCAGCAATGAGCAGTTCGCATGAATATAGCGCTGCCTACGTCGTTCAATGCGTTTGTCGATTTCGTCAATGTGGACAAATATGCAGTCAATTGGACATCGGCGTATTCCTAAAGGGCATCAGACTCGTCCTGTTGCATGTGTAGCAGATCACACCCACCTTGTCGAATTCCTCTCTGAATTCGGGATTCTCACTTGCAGGTAATGAGGCAATCAAAGCGGAGAGCGCACGCAGAGCGGCGTGGTCCTTTTTTGCCTTCCCTGAACAAAGTAAATGAGACGAATTCATTGTCCTAACAAGAACAGAAGTACCTGCGATAACTTGCGATACGTATTGTACGAGAACAAGTATCCGGTCATGTAACATCTGAACTGCAGCCCTTTGAGTCTGCAGATGTGATTCCACTGCAAAGTTCTGATTAGCGATAGCTTTCGTGAGTGTTCAGTGAGTCACATTTCGTTCCCCCTTCTCCCCCTTTCGCCGTCCAGTCAACAGCTATCCGTTCGGCTTCACCGGTCTCAACGTGAAATGGAGCTTCGACAAATACACTTCTGGTCTTTCTGTCACGAATTTCAATTGTCGGCTCGTATGCTTTAAGGGGAAGTGACTGAGAAGTTGAATCTGGGGATGATGGTTTTAGTGGCGAAGTTGGTTGAAGGACAACTAAGATTGGTGTAGGCGTGTAGGGGGTGAACTGCATGACATTGTTAATATCCAGTCGACCGCGCCTTTCAGACGAACCTGTTCGTGGAGAGTTATATGTTTGGAATTAGGCGCTTGCGCAACTGTATACCATCCAATGAATTCAAGCGATGGAAAGACTTGTTTGTCTGGCGGTCGACGATGAGATAGAGTCTGATTGAATTTCTTGGGCCATGCTCACATAAGTCCTTCCTGGACACTAGAAAGCCGTGATCGACTTTGAGTTGAGTTTCGTCATCCATAGCGAGTTCGAAAGTGTTCACAATATCGACCTCGCGGCCATTTTGAGTTCCAAGCAAGGCACCGAGGACTGATGCAGTATTTAAGACGATACACAGTACTGAGAATATCATCCAATCGCACCGAATGGTGAGTTTATATTCTGCTGCAATTTAAGACGCATCAAATGCTCGGATATGTTGAGGATCGGAAGTGGGTGGCTGATTCAAACAAACTATCGTTATTACGTGGGTAGTGATCTAACGTAGATATGCTCACAGTGATATGGAAAGCGTTGATGTCGTGTGCGATGGCAAAACCACGGGCAAGTCGTCTGTCTCCATGCTGCTCATTGTCGACGTGCTCGCTGCTGCAAGGCAAGTCAGTCCGAAACCGGCAATTTGCGAGACGCGTTCTGACCTGCCCTACACTTCAATTTACGACTCGCGACGCGCTCTCCCCCAGCCGAATCCCATCTCTCTTCCTCCTCCACGATGTCGGGCTTCGATGGCAACAGAGTCTATTCCGTCACTGTCAACGATGCGCCTATGCCACTGGGTATCGAACAACCAGCAGAAGCCGAAAGGCTGTTATTCGAATTCATGATGCAGTATCGCGTCGGCGGCGAGTTCATCTACAGGTCCTTGAACCATACATCTGTTCTCCGCCATTTGCTGAAGTGATAAACAGAGACAAACTACGCGCCAATGTCCTTCTTAAACAATTCTATCTTGAAGTCGACCTACAACACATTGGACTCTTCAATGAAGAGCTGGCGCACACTATCCAAGACCAGCCAGGCGAGATCATGCCCTTGGTGCGTCTGCGATTGTTTTAGATCCCTTCAAATCGTGCTGAAGGTGGGTATTCACACAGTTTGAGGCGGCAGCTACGAGAGCTGCGCGAAATATTCTCTTCCCTCTGGTGAAAGGTGGGCAGGAGGGTTCCGATGCAGCTACAGCAGCAGTCCCAAACCTTCAAATAACTATAAGAACGGGGATGAACATGCTCCAATTCCGTGATCTAAAAGCTGACACTCTCAATAAACTGGTCCGAGTACCAGGAATTGTGATCTCAACATCAGTTCTGTCCTCACGCGCGACAAAGCTGCATTTACAATGTCGCGCTTGCCGCGCTACCAAAATTATCTTTCCATCCGGTGGTCTTGGTGGCGTTGGAGGTGGCGGTGACCGAGGACTCCCTCGAGTGTGCGATGCGCCTGAGCCCGAAGGTCAAAAGAAGGACTGTCCCATGGATCCATACTTGATCATCCACTCGAAAAGTACTTTCGCTGACCACCAGACGCTGAAACTACAAGAAGCACCTGATATGGTTCCGGTGGGAGAGCTGCCAAAGCATATGCTCCTATCAGCAGATCGTCATTTGACCGGACGAGTGGTCCCGGGGTCTAGAGTAGTTGCGACGGGAATTTATTCAACCTTTGAATCTGCGAAAAACGTACGTCGATAACATTAACTATATGTTCTCTTTCTTATCCGAAGCGCAGCGAACGACATCTGGTGCGACAGCACTTCGAAACCCGTATCTGCGAGTGATACACCTGGAAATGTCATCCCCTTCAACTTCGGGTTCAGGAGGATCGAATCCGTTTGGCGTTCAGTTCACACCAGAAGAGGAAGAAGAATTTGGTGAAATGGCCAGGAGCGAAGGCTTCTATGAACGTTTTGCAAAGAGCGTCGCTCCTAGTATCTATGGCAGCCTAGGTACCGACCCACATTGTTTTTTGTGGCTCTCCCACTAAATTGACTGTCAGATATTAAGAAGGCCATTGCCTGTTTGCTCTTCGGAGGGTCCAAAAAAATCCTTCCAGACGGCATGCGTCTCCGTGGAGACATCAATGTCCTGCTTCTCGGTGACCCAGGTACCGCAAAGAGCCAATTGCTCAAATTCGTGGAAAAGGTATGAAGATTTACTTGCTCGATCATCATGACTGGTCATAGCTCACCACGATTAGGCCGCACCCATTGCAGTCTACACGTCTGGGAAAGGATCCAGTGCCGCTGGTTTGACAGCTTCAGTCCAACGCGATGCAGTCTCCGTACGTCATTTGTTCATGCAAGTAGAGCAATGCCTGACATTGCTGGCATAGCGCGAATTCTACCTTGAAGGAGGGGCCATGGTTTTGGCTGACACCGGAGTTGTTTGTATTGATGAATTTGACAAGATGCGAGATGAAGACCGCGTCGCTATTCATGAGGCTATGGAGCAGCAAACAATATCAATTGCCAAGGCTGGTATCACCACCGTTTTAAATTCCCGCACCAGTGTTCTTGCAGCGGCGAATCCAGTTTGGGGAAGATACGATGAAGGTCGTAGTCCTGGAGAGGTGAGTTGCATTGCCCCCTTTCATCCGACAAATTCGCAGTGCTAAAGTAGACGATAGAATATCGACTTTCAAACCACAATTTTGTCTCGCTTCGATATGATATTTATTGTTAAAGATGAGCATAACGAGCAGCGTGACCGAGTACGTCGCCAGTCTTTACTTTCTCTTCCTTGACCATTGAAACGTATTTTGCAATTAGACGATCGCGAAGCACGTCATGAACATCCACATGAACCGCACTAATGAGAACAACGACGAGAATGGCGAGGCGGTCGGTGAGATTGATATCGACAAGATGAAGCGATACATCGCGTATTGCAAATCGTTAGTGCTTTGGCTTTTGTTCTGCGCGGAAACTCATCCGTTGCTCTTCTCCCCCGCCAGTAAATGTGCACCCAGGTTGTCTGCTGAAGCGCAGGAGATGTTAAGCAGTCACTTTGTGGGATTAAGGAAGCAGGTCCAAGAAGTCGAGCGGGATAACGACGAGCGAAGCTCAATACCTATCACCGTTCGGTAGGATTTATTTTCGTTCCCCACTGAGTGTTTGATGACACTTCCTTGCAGTCAACTAGAGGCCCTTGTACGAATATCGGAGTCGCTCGCCAAGATGACCCTCTCGCCCACAGTCCAACTTCATCACGTAGAGGAGTCGATACGTTTGTTCAAATACTCGACAATGGACGCAGTATCTGCAGGTTCAGTTGAGGGTCTGTCACGCGGAGAGCTGAACGACGAAATGACGAGGATTGAGAAGGAGCTGAGACGTCGTCTACCAGTCGGCTGGAGTACAAGTTATCAAAGCTTGGTGAGGGAATTCGTCACGCAGCAGGGATACTCCAGTCATGCGCTCGAGCGAACACTCTTCGTACTGGAGAAAAGGGAGGTTGTTCGATTTTCTGGCCAGGTGCGTTTTCTCTTTTGTTCGTTCAATGGCATATCGACTGATGTTCAATCTATCCGTGCAGAAAAAGGTCGTCCATAGATGTGGCGTGTAATCTGCGGTCTTGTTTTGTACTTTCATCATTGTATCGCTCTGAAATGGCTATTGGAAAATCACAGTAATATTATGACACTCCATGGGTTGCTAAGTGAGAACGCGCAAACAAATCTTTCTTATAACAAGTCGCCCGGCCGGTCGGACAACTCGCGGATGCAAATCTGATCGACAATTACCACCGCTACGATCAGCTGCCTGACGTTGCATTCCGTTTCGCGGACTTGACGTGTTGCAGGGTTACTGTACGCGCATAAATTCAGCCCGACGTCCCAACGCGGCCGATCATATCCAAGCCCATGAACACTGGGAGCTTCCCTTCAACCCGTTGGCCGTCGACAAGACAGATGCATAGAGTCAGCTTGTCTGAGGCACCGGCACGATATGCACCAAGAACGAGGCCAGCATCGATGCTTTCAGACTCGGAGCTTTCACAACTTGAAACTCGACAGCATTCGAGTCCAGAATGTTTTCATATACACCCACAAAATTTGTCGAGGGGTAGATTGGCATCACGCAAGACCAAGCGCAAGACTCCTCGGGATACGGGCAGGTCCTGGAGCGGTCCAGAAGTGTTCATGACAGGAATTCAGAAAAATGCAACTGTTAGTTCAGTGAGATGGTTTTAATGCTGCACGGTACGTTCCAAATGAGAAACACCAGGTGCAGCGACAGGCAAATCAGGAACAGACTTTATTCATAAATTGCATAAAAATAGCCATATGCGAGGAAGTGTGAGGTCAGAGGGTGCTTGAAGCACACAAGCAATTCTGTAGTCGATCCAAAACGTTGTTGTTTGGTGACATAGAGCGGCTGTATGCAAGTTAATGAGTGAAAAAAATTCAACGCAACCTGGAAATAGAATGCCTTCAGGCTTCGTGGTGGTTTTCAGGTGTAAAGAAAGGCTCCTCGAGACTCATTTGCGACGAGTACACCCTCACGTCATGCAAGGTGGAGATTGGCCGGACCCGTCGGTATACGCACTGCCCAGGCTGGGGAAAGCGTGAAGAATTCATATCACGTTACGACAGCCAGTCGGACGACAATACAGAAGGAAGCTTGGCCATTCCATCAAGAATCCAAGCATAGGTAAGGCGAGTTTAATTTGAGGGAGGTCCACGTTGGAGATGTGAGAAGAGACGAGGAGAACGAGCGAGACTCGATCGAGTGAGTTTCGGCTGTTCCCGCTGCAACTTGAAGCCTGGCAGCCTTGCATGCAGGCGATGGCAATATCGATAGGGTATATGAATGAACAGTTGGGAGACGCGGGTTGTACCGCGAGGCTGTACGCTATATGCGTGTGTATGCTCCACGTACACGCAGCTTCCTAGCGCAATGTATGACCAGACCAGACTATATGCGAGTTTAGAGAGTTGTGGTAGTACAGGAAGAAGCAAGAGACATGCATACAGGGTGCTGTTTGGCGTTCGGCGTTAGCTTCAACTTGAAACACGACGGAATATTATAATTAATGGCAAAGTCTTTACACTAGGCATTGTTCGGGACACGGACGTGGATGGATGGATTTTCCCCGTAGATGTTGAACCACGTTGCGTTCAATACGTACCCTAGGAAGTTGACACCGAAGACATGGCAAGTTGAGTCGTTACGCTGCAGTTGTGCACGCAAGCTGACGATATTGTAACAAAGAGGTTCGTTGGGCCGTCAAGTACTGCAGCGCACGTCGCGCTTCATTGTCATCCGAGGAGTCTGGCACTAATTGCTAATGAATGAGTAAGCTGCAAGGGACCGGCGAGGCAAGCAAACACGGCGCCTCTGCAGCATTATGTTCATATAATTCTCAGATATTAAGTTTAACATCGCCCGCCTAGCTCAATCGGATAGAGCGTCAGACTCTTACGAGTCATCGGGTGATCTGAAGGCTGCGAGTTCGACCCTCGCGGTGGGCTAGTCAACTTTTTCTCTTTTCGCGTCATTGTTTTGCAGTATTTTCATGCGGGTATTTGTTCATAAAATGCACTTAGTACATGGTCCAACACGATCACGAATAGAATGCGCAAATTGTTCCGATTTCACCGGTATGTACAGCATTTTTAGTAGGGGACTAAGGGTCGAGGACATGGGGAATTACTAGATTCTGCAGCAAAGAAGACGACAAAGGAAAAGCAAGGAAAGTGGAGCGACGAGACGATGAGGAACAATGAGGAGGAAAGGAAAGACTAAATACGGCGTTATACGAAACCCGAAGCACCTCCGACATTTCAGATAGACGAAGGGGATACGATACATAAGGGGTGGATGATGGGGGATGTATCAGAATTCATTCACTCGAACAGCGTAGTTGGGGCTGCGCCGAGGGTCTACGGAGCGGGCACTCCGTGGCACCGAGGGGATGAGGAAAGAACCGTCACACAGGGGGTAAGCACATTCGTGACCACGACCGTCACTGGGCCCAGCCTGGAGTCTGAGCGGTACGGAACGTGGCACAAGCGAAATGGGCAATGGTGACGGGAGGGAGATATGGAGTGGGGTTGGTAACGAGACCGAGTGGGATTCTGTTTGCGCCATGATGCGTCAGTATCACGGAAGGTGATGGCAGGTTGGGTAGGGAATACTCACGCATACGCAGTTTAATGGAAAGCGGAATATCATTAGGGTTTACTTGACATCAGCGCAGTCGCAGCCTTTCTTGTCCTTCATATAGCTCTTTCCGCAGTCCTCGCACCACCTCCTGCCGTCCTTGCCGGCGACGCCGACTTTAGGGATGGCGGGGGTTTCGTCGCGGTGGATGGAGACGAGATGCCTGCCGAGGTCATGCTTGCGCGAGAATGAGCGCGAGCAAGCACGGTGGGGGCAGATGTGGGGCTTGGGACGGTTGGGGTCGTGCGTGGCCATGTGGGTCTTCAGATTGTAAGCGCGGGCAAATGCGCGCGGGCACTGAGCGCACTGGTACTTCTTGCGCGGGTCATCGTTCTGACCGACGTCGCCTCCGGTCTGGGTGGAGGTGACGTAGGACGGGATGCCGCTGGATGGTACCTGGGGCTGCTGCTGAGCCTGGGCGGACATGGACGCCGGTGCGACAGTGCGGGTGATGGCGTAACCCAACGACGGGTGAGACGGGACAGATGGATAGTAGTCTGAGCCGTAGTCAGAGTAGACGGAGCCGGAATGCCTGGCGGGAGAAGCAGGCGGGAGGGTTCCGAAGGAGTTGACGTCGTGGTCGTCAAGGTGGTCGCTGTTGGTAGAGGGGGAATGGTCTGCGGACTTGGGGCCAGTAGAGTAGTCTGAGGGGTTAAGATGGACGCGCTGGAAGTCCATGTCGAGGTCGAGAGGATAGGAGTAGTTGGTGGGAGTGTAGTTGTAATATGACTCCGAGTGGGAGGAAAGGGACTCATAAGCCGAAGCGGACTCTGAGCTGACTGTAATAGTCGACGGGGGACCGCACGTGGGTGTGTCGGACCTCAGGAAGGAATAGGCGTCTGTCTGGTCGACTGTGAGCAGCTGGAGCTGGAGCTGGTCGAAGGCAGCGAGAGAAGAGTCGAGTTCAGACTCGAAGAGGTCCGGGTGGGGAGCGAGTACGTCTGAGGGGGAGTGGAAGGAGAAGAAATCTAGTTGAGGGTGCTTGAGAAGGTCAGGCTGAGGTGTGTCGAAGGGGATGTAATGTTGTTGAGACATGGCTGGCTGTATTTCACGAGGAGGGAAGAACGAGTCAGATGTAGAGAGAGGAGAGAGACTGGGGGTACTGCGGAACACATCCACATTCCCTTTCTTTATCTCACTCAACAAACTCCCCTTTCCCACACCGCATTATGTAACTCACTCCCTGTATCCGTCATGCCTCCCTCGTCACCATAGGACCCTGTCGTCTTCCCTTCCCTGCAACACATTTCTCTTCGCTATCCCGACCGTCCATCTCGACCTCATCACCCACTCACTGCCCCGCCTCTCCGTCTCTCCTCCACACTCCCCGTAGCACACTCTCTCTTTCCCGCCGCCAAGACACGTATGCGCCCCGCAGTCCGATGCTGCGCATGTCCACACGCTCCATCTCGGCCCCGGCCATCCATACACGTATTCCCCCGAGCGCCCAATTCAACTTTGTTCTGCATCGGGCTATGTGGCGTTCACCCAGTTACGGGCTATACATCTGGGAACAAATAACATACAGTATCCTGACGCAACCTGAATCTCAATTCTGATACACTCCATATTACACATCAGATTTACCCCATCAGCACAATTCCCCATTGCACGGCCGTCGCTTGCCCAAGAGCCTGCACACGCTTCAGCAATCGGTCATCAAACGCAATCATCGCAAGCGGTAGTCAATGTTTGAGAACTCCCCCCTCGTGGCTTTTTGTGCTTGTATTGATCCTTCCTCCTCGGAGGCGGTGTGGTGCGACTATATCGATTTAATCATCATGCGTATGATGCTGCGGCACGTACTCCATTTCCCAGACTGAAACAAAACAACGTGTCTGACACGACCCAGTTTGTATGCTCTGCGCCCGCCCACCCGTCAACATGGCTGCGCTTGCCTTCAAAATCATCACTCAGGTCGTGTCCGCAGGCCCGCCACGTTGACACTGGTGTTTTTTAAAGACAGCTTTTTGACAATTTACATCCATCCGCAATCTCCGCAATAAAAAATTCCCCCACGTCTCGTAGTCGCCAAGTCTCTTCCACCTCCCTTCACTTCCCAACGGGGCAGAAATCAGGATGATCTGTGCAGGTGGCCTGCATGCATGACAAACGAATGCCAAGGAATGAGCCTACCAAGCAAATAAACCTCGGATCAACTCACAGGGTCTGCCTTAGCCTGAGGCACAACGAGTCAGCGAATAAAGACCACCGAGTCATGAGAATGAAACAGGCAAAGCCATCGTGCTCAGGACGCTTAAGCGCTCAAGGCCAGAACAAAGCAACTAAGCTCGTGAAACGCATCGTCGTGGGTTCGCTGATGATTCAGAATTTCGAAGGATCTTCGTGCAGATGTGATCGAGAACCTCCAGCGCAGATTTATACTTCGAGTGCTCCCAAGTCGCCGCTATATTTGCCAGTTTCGTCCCACAGCTCGGTCGATAATGTGCAACACATTCCCCCGTGATGCGTGAAGATCCCTGCATGATCGATATGTTTTTTCTCCTTGATGCGATATCGAGGCTTCGATTATTCGGTAATCAAACCGTTGCAGAGCAGGCACGCGTAAGGTTTGCTGGCACGCGAACGCGTTCTCGTTGTGCCGATGTAATTATACAAAGAGTGGAATAACGGGCCCGCCGGCGGAGAGCTTGTAAGTCAGCCGCAGAAGTTAGAAATTCGGATACCATAGGAAGAATCACCAATTCACGGCCGACGCGTTCATCGCAGGAACTTCCCGCCACACGCTTGAGCTCGCTTCAGTGAACTGGCAACTTCTAATAATAAAGATGCATCATATCACAGTCATATCACTCAGTCACCACCAGCAGCGACGCGAGCTCTGTAAGTTAGCTCCTTGCAGCCGCTAAGTTAAGCTCCATTCGATAGGCTTTGCGGCGAGCACACGCCGTCATGTGTGAAATGTATTTGGGTGGGTGGGCAGTAAGACGTAAAAGACGCTGTTCCTGTGAGGTGGATTGCTTGTTTTTTTCGAGGGGGTGAAATGTTCCTGGAGATCTCCTGGAGACCAAGGCAGGAAACAAAGACTATATATACTTTGAACAGTTCGGTATGATTGATGTCTGCGAGTAGTTTGAGTCCTCTGACCCATGTATGGAGCGACCGGCTATCGCAGGGATATATCACGGAATAGACCAAGTCGTAGCTTTGATAAGCTGTTCCTCATGCGAGTGGCAACAGCGACAACATTGGGTAAATCAATGCGAACATCATGTCGGTCGAAAGGGAACCGTTCAATGGCGGGGGGCCCGGGGGGGAGTCCAGTAAGTCGCCAAACTGTCAGTTTCTCAACTCACAAAACGAGTGGAATTTATGTCCGATGAGTTCTTCATGGTGAAGATTTTATGCCGAGTTCCAGACGTTAGGCATTGGTTCGGAAGGGTTAGGAATTATAGCTCTTCCAGAGGCGCGGGGGAGTTGCTAAGAGAAGTTCCCCAAGGACCCATCAGAGCATACTACAGTAGGTCGCAATTTGTAAGACAACGGTCCGTTGCTCTGACAGTGAGAACAGCGTCCTTGAGCCAGAGAACGAAGAAAAACTCTTTAACTGATGGAATGCTGGCGTCATGTTCTCCGATATTGGGCTTGACGTTCTTTCCGCGGGCTCAGGCCTCAGGCCTGGAGGGAGAACATGTCGGTATGCGCGACTCGCCGCAACAGCTGTGAGTCACGTGCCGTCGCGTTATGCAATATTGTCGCGTTGTTGTGACCGAACAAACTGTCAATATTTAAATAGCGCAACTTGCAACTGAGCTCACCTTGCTTCACACCACCACCACCACCACCACCACCACCAACTCCCTCAAGACCTTCAACTTCTCAGAATGGCTCGTACCAAGCAAACTGCGCGCAAATCCACCGGAGGTTTGTTTCCGAACCATACTTGTTGCACACCCTCACTAATGTAAGATGGCATTAGGCAAAGCCCCTCGCAAGCAACTTGCCGCTAAATCTGCTGCTCGCAAGACTGCACAGGTGAGTCACTTCATCGGACCCGGTGGCCTTGACGACTCACACTCGCTATCACTGTAGACGACTGGTGGTGTCAAGAAGCCACATCGCTTCAGGCCCGGAACCGTCGCTCTCCGTGAAATCCGTCGTTATCAGAAGTCGACCGAGCTCCTCATCAGGAAGCTCCCCTTCCAGAGGCTCGTCCGTGAGATCGCGCAGGACTTCAAGGTTTGTTTGTTGTTCGATGCATGCTATTCAGAGACCAGTCCTCACGTGCTCTATAGACCGACCTCCGCTTCCAATCGTCGGCCGTTATGGCGTTGCAGGAGGCTGCAGAGGCTTACCTTGTCTCCCTCTTCGAGGACACGAATCTCGCCGCCATCCATGCCAAGCGGGTGACCATCCAGCCAAAGGATCTTGCGTTGGCGAAGCGCCTTCGTGGGGAGAGGACGTGAATATATCAGATTTAGTTATTGGATTTCACTGTGCCTTTGTATCACGAGTCCTGTTGTATCACCGTCCGCCGAATAATGACTATGGGTTCATGTATGTTGGAGTTGTCGACGTTTGGTATAGAAAAGGAAGTGCCACGTGAATCGTGGCGTGACTGTGACCGTCTTGACTTTGAAGTTTGAACGCAGAAGAGCATGCACGTCCATGTTCCTCGTCTACCGACGGTTTGGTTGAAAGCTCCTCGTTGTTCGGCGAGATATGGCTGCGCTGCTTTCAACCTCAAACGACGACATTATGCGACACACCGGGATGCATTGCCATCATCCAGCTCAGTTCTTTCCCAAACTCTTGACCAGAAACATAAGTCTGCACGGGGAAGGGACACTGTCGGTCCGTTCACTTTAGGTTTAATCCAGCCATCTTTAGGAGACGAAGCACCGGTAAAGAAATGGGACGAACTGAGCAGAGGAGAAAAGGGTAAGTTGTTTTCGTCCAAGTCTGTTTATCCTGCAACGTTTAACTGCTTTGTAGTTGCGCGGACTGCAGCCCGCAGTACAAATTATACTGTTATTTTATTTGGAGCTGGTTTAACTGCGATTCTTGCATACGCTCTTACGTCTGAACTATTCTCGAGAAATTCTCCAACAGTGTTGTATGGTGAAGCATGCGAGCGAATCAAGACGTCGTCTAAAGTATGTTGTCGAAGTCTCTTGTCAAGGTTTTTAAACCCAAATTCTTTCAACAGGTTGCGCAATACTTGCAAAGCCCACTATCGTTCCACAACAATCCTCCGTCGAGCACGCGACCACGACACAGGAATCACCATGTGTCGTCCCACATCGCTGTCGACTCATCAGGTCGCGAACATTTGCTCCTAAATTTCTATGTCCGTGGCAGCGCGCCTGGCTCATCAAGAGAGGATTCTAAGGACGATTCTTACTTTGACCGAATACAGTCCACGCTGTCAACACTCCCAGACATCACATGGGAAGAAGTTACCTCTTGGACAACAGCTGCTTACCGAAATGCGGCTGATCGCATGAAGAGCTTGTTTCGGTACTTATCCGGTGAACCATCAACACCTCCAACTCGGGTGACCATGCCAGATGTTCACTCAGGTAGGGAGACTCACATTGGACGGCCAAGTAAGGAGGACGAAGGTTCTTGGTGGAGCCTTGCTGGAGTGTTTGGAGGGTTGAGAAGGAAGCAGACAGATAAGACCCAGACCGCAGCGGTCTTGGGGAAGTTCGGGGAGGGCGAAGTGCATGCCGACCTTGTCAAAGTGGGTTCTCCACCATTGTAACCAAGCCATCGACACTAACAGTTTTTTTCAGGATGAGCATGGCACCTTTCAGTGGAGGTACATTTTGATAGATTTCCCAAGTGTGTATCATTTGCTGCATCTGTGTACAACTCTTCTGACCGGTTGACTAGATTCCCGACATCGGCAACCAACACGCATGTATGTGGAGCAGCGTTCGGATGTACGAGATGCAGAGTCGGTTGTCAGATGGAATTGATGGTTCCGTGTCATCTAACTATGACCTTTCGCAATTTACGATGTCGGTGGCGAAAGAATGAATGAAAATATTCATTAGTCCCATTGCTGGTATGATGCGCGTATTTCAAAGCTTGACATGTGCCCCAGGTCGTACAAGATTGCGAATAAATACAACAATTATACAGCGTATGCATGTCAGTCAGTCGCCGAAAAGTTTCTGTACTCTCTTCAATACTGAGTCTTTCGACGGATCTGAAATTCATCAATTGGGATATTGTAGCCTTGTAGATTCTTCCCCACTGACCGTAAGGATGGTCTTTGGATGGAATTTCCAGGAGTGCGGGGAAGGCTTGCTGATATTTGTCTACTGTAGGCCGTATCTTCTCTGCAATCTTGAAGTATCCAGTGGCGAGGTTAAAATCGAAACACTGCTAGAAAGGCAGCAGGTCCACAAAACTCACGTGCTGATTGATGAGGAGAATTGCAATGTCCTTTCGTTCTGTGAACTCCTGAAACGCCGATTCTATCGAAGATATTTGCGTTTCTGGGAAATGCGGGCAATGAGTACTGGGAATGCAAGATGAAATCGATGGATTACATACTAGCATCGACTACGAGGAAATTCTTCTTCTGTTGTTCGTTAATGTGGCCGATGCCTGCTAACAGCAAACCAGTGATAGAGTCCTACAAGCGAGTAAGCACCGTGATATATGCGCTACCACGCTTTGACACACTTCATCTCCGATGACGGCGAGCAGGTTACGGTCTTTGGCCGACGAACTGGACGTCGACATGTTGGAGGACTTCGTGGTCGGCTGCGAGTCCGTAATAATCATGTCACATCGTTGTGACCCGTGTGACTTCGCTTATTTTTCAGAAAACAGTCATGAGCGCCAATATTTTCAACAGAACGCCTTCAATTGCAGAGGATACTCTTCAATATACACTTTATCCACTCTCTGGACTATCTGAACAAACCTCTCCGTCCGCTCTCGCCGCGCTAATCCTTGAATTCGTCGATACATTGCTCCCTAACTTCATCTGGCATCGCGATACATTTGAGCTAAAAGTTTTATCAGAATCGCCGCCGGAACAATGTAAATGGACCTTAGGGGGACATATGCGGGTGGGGGATAGCGTCGATGATGAATGGTGTGCTGTCTGGTTGCTGAAAGAGATCAGTGCTCGCTGGGATTTTGCAGTCTCGTAAGTTAAATTCTGATTACCAACCCTCATATCTTCGTAACCTAATATTATAGTGTGATTGACTCAGACGGAGAATTTTTATTGATTGAGGCAGCAGACCATTTGCCATCTTGGGTGACGCCTTCCAATGCAGAAAACAGGGTTTGCTATTCAAGAACAGTTAAGAGGTATTATAATCTAAATGTTGTGTTATAGGTCTGGATCTATCGTTCAAATATTCACCTGATCCCGATATCTTATACTTCACCGTCCTCTAGACGTAGGGAGCGTCGGATTTTGCCTGGTTCCGCTCAAAATGACGACGAAGACGAGATGGACTTTGCAGGAGACTCCGAAGATGGTTTTCTCTCTGTTGAAGATGCCCTCCCTATCCTCACCGGCCCAGACACTGACACCAGAGCGCCGAAATCTGTCGAGGACGCTGTATGGGCAAAGATATCCGGGTACGGTGCACAACATTGATGGTATGGTTGAATATTCGAAGTTCAGACCATCGCTTAGGTATCCAAGTTATGCCCGCCAGCATATACACACCACCAAGGCATATATTCCTATCGAAATCGCTAAAGCTCTATCACAAGATGTGACACTTGTCCAAAAAGCAACAGAAGCATTTTACACCCGAGACGCAATACAATTGCGGGTAAATGTCCTTGTCGTCGGAGATTTCCTACCTCATTGCTGAATTGATCTCTTCTTAGGCAGCTCAACGCATGAGTCGCTTTCCGCCAAGCAATCTCGTTCTCACCACCGTTAAGCTTACGCGACCCGGGTATGCGCAACTAGTTGGTCAAAAATTCCATCCGCCGAAAATATTCGGTGAATTTAAGGAACGCACTGGCACGCCGGCTTGGAGATGGCGAGATACCGGAATGAAGATAGTTCGTTACTACGTGTTATGATTCTCAGTTGCATTTTTTCATCGTGCGTTAGGCTTGTGGCTTCGAGATGCTTTACCAAGAGAGCAAAGGTCACGCAGAAAGCGTAATAAATGCGTCGGAGGCGACTAACGTTCGTGTCTGCCAAAATAATCTCTTCCGAAACTGATGACCCGTTTACTTAGGCGGACGCTCGGAAAGATGCCTTGCAGCGAAGTCCTGAGTATTCCAAATATATCAATGACCTTTCTAGATCAGGGTACTTCAAGGGTGAAGTTCAAGGGTCAAAGATTTGGAAAGAACTTGAAGAAAAGGCCATGTCTACGTATGTAGACATTCGAAAAAAAGAGTGGGTACCACTCATTTGTCATTGCTACTCTGCGGTATAAATTTCTACCCTTGTAGTGATTCCACCCGAGCGTCTTTTGCGTTATCAGTGAATAAAGCCATTTCTCGCACTGCAAGAATGTCATACGAGTCGCCTGGAGACGATGAGGACTCGGATGACTGGCTTAACGTTGATCCGGAAACATTTGAGAGTCGAGCGGGCGATCATTCCCATGAAGCGATGGTCATAGATCATGAAGGCGACCCTATCGCTGAGGCTCAGGCTAAGAATCTCTCCAGCCTGGCGGAGAAGGTCAACAAGTTTGTCGAAGGAGAGGGGTCCATGGAAGGAGCTTTGTTTGACGAGTGAGTTTCTTAGGTTCTGGCTTCCCAGTTCATTCACGGTTGGTCCCCAGCGATGTACTGTCGGACGACGGATCTATGTCTGAGTCTAGTGACGTGGAAGACAATGATGACAATGGAAATGGAAATGTATCGCGTCAACAGGCTATGAATAAATTGGTCGCAGGTTTAGATCCTTCGGAATATGGTAAAATGCCTCCGTCCTTCTACCAAACATCACAGAAAACAACACGGGCTGGGATGGAAGAGGCAGCCGTCCACAATGATTCCCATACCACCTCCAATTCCACAAGTGTGGGAACGCAGGTGCGAAGACCGATTCGCAAACCCATTTTACCCAGAGACAATTTCGACGGAGTCGACTCTGACGATGAAACAGACGAGGAAAACGACAATGGAGGCGATAGCGAGTCCGAGGAAGACAAACCAGTCGTTGTCGGGGACATTGAAATTGACATGTCAGAAGAAGCTGAAGAATTTTTGGAGTTCTCCAGGCAAACTCTTGGAATTTCTGATGAGCAATGGAAAGACATTGTCAATGAGAGGAAGGGGAGAGGGGGTGAGCAAATCAATACTTGGGATGTTGCATCGATTTACTCGTTTATACTATAGCATTTCTACCCCAGAGTGCTTACTCCACAGGAAGCTTCGTTGAATCAAAGACCACGGCCACCGCGACTCTGTCTGAGCCCGATGCTCTGCATGGGTATCCACTTCAAAACACGCACTTGGATTCTTTCGAAGCAGTTATGCAAGCAATGGACGAAGAACTCTCCCGTGCTCGTTCAGAGAAAGAAGGAAAGCGTACCAGCAAAGTTGATAAAGGGAAAGCACCAGAAAAAAAAGATGCGGAGGATGTTAATGAGAGCTATGATATGAAAAGTGCCATGGACAGCGAACTCCGTGCTACATTGGAACGTGACGACGGAGACCTTGTCGAGGAAGAACCCATGGATTACACCATGATAAAAAACTTCCTGGAAAGCTTCAAGAGTCAGTCCGGGCTGTCAGGGCCTGTGAGCAATTTGGTCGGGCGGTTAGAACCGGGGTGGAAACTACCCAGAGATGACTCGTGATTTCCTCTTATATTGTGTGTAATAGTGTGTTGAGACGGCCCCGAATGCATCAGCGTACAATGACTGTCGGGACTGCCTAATTAGGCAATTTGCGAACTGAGTCAATTAGCCGATTGCTTATATTAGGTGGCAAACAACACACCGAAACTTCAACATGCCTGCACAATTCAAAAATCTCGCTCTCGACATTCGCGATTACCTCCTCACATGCCTGCCCGACTTCGAAACACTACGATCTGCCGTTCTGGCATCCAGGGGATTGCATGAAGCTTATGTATTGCGGTCAAAGTCAATCATGCACTGCGTTGTCTCAAGCGAAATAGGCCCTGCATGGCCATTTGCCCTAGTTCTTGCACGGATGCGCGATGAACCCTGGGAAGGGTGCACAGACGGCCTCATAGTCAATGATTGGATTGAAGATAGCCAGATTACTGGTCGCGAAGCATTTGAATTAATCCGCGTGTCGAAGATTGCCAAACAATTTGAAGATATGTTTAGTAATAGGTATTTAGATGAAACATCTTAATTTTGCCGGACACTTAACCCCCTGCCAGAGAGAAAGACCGTACGTCAAAAACTAGCGTCCTCAGCGATGCAGAATCGTATCGTTTTCAACGAGCTTTGTACAAATTGTGGTGGATACGAGAAATTTATGCCGCAGATGGAGAAGACAATCTCGACCGCCCGGAATATATGCAGCATTGTAAAGTCGAACTATTGGGTGCTGACACACTTACTGAACTCCTCGAGCTGGATCGGGTTTGGCACTTCCTCGCGGACATTGTTAAATGGTTGAGATTGTCACATGGTCCGACTGAGGACGACGGCGAGTGACTTTACAACATGTTTTATAAGGCGCATCGACTAACATATTCGGTCAAAGATTTTCAACAGGTCCTGATGGTCAAACCGGAAAGTTTCTTGGAAGCGTATGAAACCTTCGACTTCGGAATCATTTTGGACGACTCCCAAGACGCTCCCAATCCCGTTTTGCGTGAGTTTCTTGAAGATCGTGGCGTTGAACCTGGCTGTTGGATCGATTCCCCGGATGATGCGGTTCTCGTTGACGAGATTTTGGGCGAAGATGATACTTGTACGACTTATGCTCTCTGATGAATTAGTTTACTGAATGTCAGGCAGGTGACAAATGCAATGCCGAAGAAGGGCTTAACCTTTGGGGGGAACCAAGTCAGTCCGGTCCAATGCCCTTCATTTTCAGAGTACTTAAAACTTGTAGATTGGAGCTGGCTGCGAGGCCACCTACCTCCCGACCGCCTTCCTGCCTTTCTGCCTGGTTATCTTGGGCAAAATTTTACCACCAAAGCTGAACTTGTGAATCTCACAAAAGATAAAGGATTCCGATACGAAGAAATGATCAAGGAGATGTTCGAAGGCCAGATTGATACAGAGGAATATAAAACAGATGGATGGTATTGTTGGACCTGTTTGACACAATTTTTCAAGAAGGAACTCTACTCATGGTTTGTAAATTGGAAGAGGAAAGGTATTTGGCCATTCAGTGTGTTTGATTTTTTATGTTTGACAATCTTCATCTGTTGCAGAAGGACACGTGTTTCAACCAGAAGACTGCTGGTAGGTTGCAGGTCTCCTAGTAACTTCATCTTTTCTTGACAAGAAAACTTTCTCTAGGTACGGTTGGAACTGCCGAACACAACGTCATAAATTAAGTCATGCCTCTCGCTTAAATGTAAGATCGACCCTCCGATTTGTGCAATATTCGTTAACGTCAGTTCGTAGCATTTTTGTGCCCCAACAAGAGGCGACCAACATGATGACTAACATTGTGTGCATTTTCTCGCCTGGGACTGTTTTTGTAGCATGCCTCCAAGATGTACATGTATTTTTTATCGGTCAAAATTGTTTTTGTCGTACCAACGTAAGTTGCATGTCGGAGAAACTGCACTCTCACAGACATCATTATACCACCTCCTTTTAAATTTAAGTTATCGCCCGCCTAGCTCAATCGGATAGAGCGTCAGACTCTTACGAGTCATCGGGTGATCTGAAGGCTGCGAGTTCGACCCTCGCGGTGGGCTAGTATAATTTTTTCTTTCTACTACCACGTAGGTTTTGACATGCCCTGTCTTTTGATCGCCGGAAACGACAAGACATGATTCACTCAGTGCTAATATGTTCGTGCCGTTATTTTCAAGCATCACATTAGTCTAATATTTTGGTCCTTTGGTAGTCAATACGTCTGGTGTGCCTCGCCTCACCAAGTTCTACACGCCGCTTCGCTCTGAGTCGCAACCACTTATCCGAAAGATCTTCTCCTTGATCTCGCCGCGTCCTGCAAGTCTATGTAACTTTCTCGATGCTCCAGAGTTGCAAAGCTTCCTTGGAAGCAAAATCGGCGAAGAAGTGCGCGTTGTGTACCGCAACTATGCCACCCTGTATTTCGTTTTCGTTGTCGATGGCGCGGAGAGCGAGCTGGGCATCCTGGATCTAATCCAAGTCAGTAAGACTTCATGTAACCTTCGGTTGCGTTCATGCTATGTTTAACCGTGACAGGTTTTCGTCGAATCCCTTGACAGAGCGTTTGAGAACGTTTGTGAGTTGGATCTTGTCTTCCACTTTGACGACGTAGGCTTGCCTTTTTGTAATCACATTTAAATATCTTTACACATATGGCAGGTGCATCATATCCTCGGAGAGTTGATCCAAGGTGGATTGGTACTGGAAACGAACGTGGACGAGATATCCGAAGCCGGTGAGTTTGGCTCAAGCCCACCAGCAATTCTCCGAAGCATCTTGTATCGCACACCCTCAGTAATTACGAGACTTCACCCAACGTGGCTTCGATTCTGGGAATACTCAATCACTGACATCTGACATTTTGCGTACAGTTCAAACATCACAGCAAACCCGCAAAGAATCATTCATGACGGCCAACCCCCTCGCACTCGGGGTGGGAGCAGGAGGGCCACGCAGCTCGACGTTGCAAACACCACTAGGATGGCTGACAAACAAATTAACGGGTGTTGGCGCACGGTAGACGGAGGACATAGCCGCTAACACCGAATCCGAGGAGTACGTAGGACGGTGAACTAGCAGCCAGCGCCACGTCATCGTCCACAATACTTGTGCAACACTCACGGAACGCTTTTCTCATGAAGGGCATGATGAACCATGCTTGGCCAGCGCACATCGTGTAGTCCATATTTACCAAACGTAATTGGTTGTCGCAGTCTGATATAATTTGTTATCTCTGAGATATTATTGGGTCCCAGAAGCCCATCGCAGAGGTTTCTCAAAGGATCCCAGCGAATGCTTGAATGGCGTGTGTGAAAAGGGCCAGGATAGTGGCAAACCATCTAAACGCAGTAATGCAGCAGCGCACTGTTACATTTCGTCATTCCGGTCGTCAATTTCCTGGTTGTGCGTTGGACATGCCTTCGGTGATTGGCGGCTAAGTTCATTGATATTGATGATGTTAGTTTAGACCTACGTTTCTTCTTTTTCTTCCCAGCGCCGGTAGGTGCTTTAACCGATGGTTCAATAGAGGGTGTGTGCACGGTGGTTTTTGGCGTGCCATCACGAGTAGGCACGGGTGTCGCGGAAGACAATGTCGGAGCGGCATCAGCCGGTCCCATTATTTCGGAGGCTCGCAATGCAAAGGTTTTGTTCGAATGAGCAGCAGTAGTTCGCATGGCGTTGAACAAAGGAATTAAATTTTGTTGCTTCTTGATCGACTGCAAGTCAGATTTCAATCCTGGCGCTTGAGTGTGATGTTGACTATCGTCCAGGTCCATCCCGGTGGCAAGTTTTTCGTTTGCAGAGCCAGGCGACGGGGGCTCCATGATTGGCCAGGCGAATCCAGACCGTGGCGTGAAATCGGGCCTGTGAGCGCGAAGTGTATCAAGGGATGACTGAAGCGAATGGAGAGACGTGAGCTGGTCATGAGAGGAAGAGATGAGCTTCGCAAGTGACCCGAGGATGTGGAGGACGAACGAGACGATTTGACAAGACAGTGTAGATATCCGGAGATTGATATATTCGGTTATTCATGATGAAATATGCAGCCAAAGGTCGGACTGTGAGAGCCAGTGAGTACTCAAACCAGAGATCATAACTGGATAATAAATTGCCTTCTTCAGGGGAAAGACGCTCGCGTTTTTGAATGATGAAGAGTGAGGGAGGCTGTGCGTGCACGACGGCGAATTCGATTCCAGTGAAGCGCCTGAATGGAAACGTGAGATTGGGAGACGGAGAATAGTGACGAACACAAACTTGAGTTCGTCAGCTTCGTTCAGGATGGGCTGGCCGGTGTGTATGGTTTGCATGCGCAAGACTTGATTGTTGCTCTGTTTGTCATAGAACATGGATGTTGCGAAGTAGTCGAACACATTGTCGGTTGTGAGTGGGCCGTTTGCCTTGACAAAGAGATGTTAGTTGGTTGTCAGTCTATTAACTTGAGATTTCACCTGTATCCATTCGTGCCAGATGAAAAAGCGGTGACTATAGTCGTCTAGAGGGTGGAGGTCGTCGATGTCCATAGGCAAAGGTCACACGGACGAAAAGGGACGACAACATCCACAACGCTGGTTCATCCAATACCACTCTCTTGGTAGTCCACAGAATACTCAAATGCCCGCGGAATTATTCAACGTTGCTCAACCTTTCCCACTCATATGGCCCCTCAGAGCCAAAGGTCCTCCCTCAGGAAAGCCATTGATGCCCTCTCGCATCATGCAAGGCGACATGTCGGCGTTGGTGTCATGTGTGCAGTAGCCTACTTCGACCCGTGAGCCCCATTGGAAGCTCTATCCTACAGAATATCCCTCTGATCGTATCCAAGGGGAAACTGGAGCGTTGACTTGCAAGCTGGTTCTCAGTTTGGCTACAAATTGCTCTTCATGGTTCTTGTCGCTGGCCTTGGTGCCGTGGTGCTCCAGGTCCTTGCCTGCAAGCTCGGGTGTGTCACAGGGCTAGGTTGGTTACACTAATTAGATATGCTACTTTCAAAACCATAAAAATCGATCCTACCTTCACAGATCTTGCCTCACATTGTCGGTTACTCCTCAACAACCACCCAAAATACCCTCGCCTCGTGCGACGCCTTTTTCTATACCCACTTTACGGGTTGGCAGAGCTTTCCATCATTAGCACAGACCTTGCTGAGCTATTGGGGTCTGCTATTGGTCTTTGTCTAATATTCCCGAAGTTACCGTTATGGGTCGCGGTTCTTCTTACTGCCTCCGATGTATTCATTATCCTTCTTGTCGGCGATCCATCTAGAGGGCATGGTCGACCCGTTCGGACTTTCGAAATCATTATCGTTGTACTTGTGAGTGCATATATAGGCTTTGAATTTGCGCTAAGCATTTCCGTGAAGGTGTTAATAGTTTTTATTTGCTTCGTCATTCTAATCGTCAAGGTCAAACCACACTGGCCGGCCGTCTTCGATGGGTTAATACCGTCAAAAACAGTCATACTTCCCAATGGACTCTACGCAGGTATGACTCTGCGAAATGCTTTGAAATTGATACCGACTCTCTTCTTAGCTATCGGAATTCTTGGTGCAACCGTCATGCCTCACGCTCTTTTTCTTGGCTCGTTCCTGGCTACACAAGACCGTGTATCATCCGGCCCTCCCGTGTTAGGCTCACCCGCAACAGCAAACATTGCCTCACGAAGAACGTGGCAGACTGCACTTCGCTCAATACTTTACATGGAGAAGTCAGAGCGCGACTTCATTGAAAAGGATCATCGTACCCCACACGGGGAACGGGAGAATAACACTTTGTCGTTTATTCGTGCTCACCTAAGCCACGGCATTGTTGACATAGTCGGGAGCCTTTTGGGATTCGCCGTTGCCATTAATTCCGCGTGAGTCGTAGGATAGCCTGTGGCAGAATACGAATAAATATTAACTAGTACATATATTTAAAGAATATTGGTACTCGCCGCGGCGGTGTTCTTCTATGGGCCGGGGCGACCTATCGATGGACCATCAAGACCTGCAGGTCTGTTTGACGCACATGATCTCATTAGAGACTTGATCGGAAAACGTGAGTTCAGCTAACATACTCCATTTTTTTTACCAAAGCAAATTTTGCCGCAGCGGCTGCCTTTGTATTTGCACTTGCCTTGATATGCTCCGGTCAAACAGCGAGTATCACCGCCACATTAGCTGGTCAAGTGGTCTCTGAAGGATTCATCGAATGGAGAATGTCGGTGAGTTGACGTATACACTGATTGTGGTTGTCTTTGAATTTATTTTGGACATTGGAAGCCATTTTTACGCCGAATCGTGACTCGCCTGATTGGGCTTATCCCCTCTCTCGCCATAGCCGTCGCTGTCGGGCGGCCTGGCATTGATACTCTACTTGTGATCTCGCAAGTCGTCCTTTCAGTAGTCCTACCTTTCGTCGCCTTCCCACTCGTGTGGCTGACGTCCTCACGACTTGTTATGGGCGTACGGAAGCCACGCGAACTCGTGACCGCCCCTGCAGACGACAATTCTTCGGCTGATAAGCCACCAGAAAATGCAGAAACGAATGCAGATGTTCATGAGATTGCGAAGGTGGATTCACAGCAGGTCGAGGAGAAGATCAGGTCGCCCGGGATGGTGTGCGATGACGAGACAGTTGATTATAGCAATGGAAGATTCCTCACAATGCTCAGTTACTTGCTGTGGTTGGTCATCCTCGTGGCCAACGGGTACCTCGTCGTTACCCTTGCGATATAGGACTTGCTTATCAGTACGAGTAATGTATATGGAACACCAATAACTTATTACCTCATGGCTGATGCTGGGACGAGATCCCGGTTTTGCGTTTTAGATGTTGACCTCATTCCGCGACTCTGCCCTGCGATGACAGCGGGATGAACAATCGCCCAACCTGCAGCAAAATGAAACTGAGCACCCACTTGCAAATTTGACTTGCGGGCGGATCACAGGACTAGTTAGATCCTGCGCAGTGAGTATCCATACAAGCGGTGACGGACGTTGAAAAGACGGATTGAATCCAATTTATACACGGGAGCGAAACACTAGATCTCCATCAACTTTTGAGTTGGTACATGTTCGACAGTGCATGATGAACTAGCGCTAAGCTTTCAATGATCCCAAAGTTTGCAATCTTTGGATCACCCTTTCCTTCAACTATACGGGAATAAATCAATATTGAGCTTTCAAGCGGGTAATCGTACACACCGGCGGGCTGATACCCTGTCCCTCGAAATATGCTAAGAAAAACTCCCTTAAACGTCGGAATTAGTAAACAACCCTGGCGCTTGACTGCTTGCATTCTTACACACCTTGCCAACCAGTTATTTTGAACCGCGCCCAAGTCACGTACAACCAAGGCCCGTTGTTCGTTAGGATCAACCTCGGGTGCGGTAAGCAAGATCTCAAGTGGACTGTGCTTCTGAAGTGGGGTGTTTGGAAATAGGGTTCCAAACTTGCGAAGTGCAGCGCCGATTTGCAGTTGCTCAGTTTCGGAAAGTTTGCCATCTTGATTGGATTGGCGGATTCGGGCATGCAAGGCGCGCAGGAAGCCATCACGAAGGTGACCATGTGTGGTTGTACGGGTCGGAACTGCAAGATAGAAGATAAGCAAGCTTCTCGCCGCGTTGAAGCACGTATACATACTAATACGAAGAACACAAGCAGTATTTGAGACTAAGTAATGTATTTTATCCTCAGGAGATAAGTCCGAAGGCATCTGAATGTCCCGTCAACAAACACAGTTACAAATTAAGGCGTTTTGGCACGCACTTTAGAGATTGCTGGGCTTGAGAGATCCGCATAGAATCCAATGGAATATACCTTGACCCGTAAAAAGGAGACCTTACGGACACCGACTCCAATTAGAGTGAAAGTCGGGAGCCGTACTTTGCTTGGAACCGTGAGCAGTGTCGGAAATTCGATCCCAGTGTCAGGGTCCGCTGTATATTCGTATCGTGTCAACCACTGGGCCTAAGCACCGCTGTGCACTCACTAACGGCGTGTTTGTTTATCAGGAGTAGGAAGAGTTATGCTTTCGTTTAAATTACGATCGGTGTCCAAGTGAACAAACGCGTTGTATGCAATCGGAGTGAAAACGCCAATGACAACTGCAGACGTGAAAAGAATTCTTGACGGTAAATGGCGAGTCACTCGAACTGAAGAATGAAAGTTATATGCGCCACCCAAGAACATGCGTCGTGCGAGTGGTCGCCATAGAGGACTGAACATGCTCGCTCGTTGTGGAGAGCGACGGCAACGAATAATTAATTTGCTGAATGAAAGCAGTCACGTGGTGGCGCGTACGCAAGCTGAGCTTGATTTGGTCGTAACTAGAGGAAGGCTATTTGAGCAGGTCTTAAGAGCCGCAGAACGCGTCACCCATCTACTCGTCATCGCTCTGATAATCCGCAGCCTGTTTGGATACTTAAACTCACAAATCTGTGGTACGTACCCCCTCCGAACCATCATGGACTTCGACGACTTTTTCCAATCCAAACAGGGCAACTCAAACTTTTCGTCTCTCGACATGGACGATGACTTGTCTATGCCCGATTCACCCGTCCTTGAGTCGGGTGAGCTGTCGCCGGACGCGGCTGAGCAATTCGCAATGGACAAGCAACGCGCAGCCCTTCAGACTTATCTTGATTCTGTCCCGTACGGCTGTGAATCGATCGATGAAATGCATGACAAGCTCCAGAATATTATAAGCAAGATATATATATGTGCAAAGTCTCGCGATTGGCTAACTCTCTCTTCATGGGACGGTCTCCTCCAGTGGTACGCATATTAGCTTCCCGGACATTTCTCGGTTATTCTAAGTTTACCATACATTCAGCTGGCTGCTCATGAGATATCCTATTCCAAAGTCTACACGCGCCAAACTTGCAACATTTTACTATGAACTGTGTCTTGTACCTGGTGTTGAACCACGTATCATCCGTAGTTGGGTCGACATGTTTTTCCGGCTGGTCAAGGCAGGCACAAAGCGCAAACTCGAATCCCAAGACCTTGCTTTGCCCTGGCAACCTTTGTGGCGTTCATTGCAAAAGGAGCTTTGGCCTAAGAAAAGGCTTCACGATCCTAAGTTCGCGAAGCACCAAATATGCGTCCAATCTTGCTAACATCTTGACTGCCTACAGGAGAAATGTCGTAAATATCTTGCTTTATTTAGCAGAGGAGAGCAAGCGTTATTTCCCAACTGACGACATACCTGAAATGCTCTCCACATTCCTTCCTCTTCTCACTCAGAACGTATGTATTGACACTTGGGTTATGCTACCTGCAAACAATAACTTTTGATTCGATAGACAATCCTAACGATTATACCAGTGATGACCTCATTTCTTCCTCCCCGCCAAGTGCACTTGTATCTTCCTGCCATATTTAAAATTTGGGAAGCTTTCAACTCTAACGTGATTGACGATCGTTTGATCGAGTTCGTTGCAAACCTTGCGGAAGAACATGTTGCCGGTCAGGCTGGCAATGCTGGCGGTGCCCAATGGCGCGATATTGGAATATGGAGCAGCCAAGAATGGACGTATCTTGTTGGGAAGTGCCTTGGGTCAATGAGTAGGTCATAGTTCCATCCGTTACGATTCTCACTCTTATAATTGTTGTAGACGTGCCTGTTGCGTCGAGTAAAGTAACCTCATATTTTTTCTACCATAAAACCACACGCAGTTGACCTTATATGATATTACCAGAATGGGAATTCGACTGCCGCACACGCTGATCTAATCAATGGAAAATCCTCAATGCGAGTGAAGAAGACCGTTAATAAATACCGTGAGTTCAAACGTAACCTACGCCAAATGTTGGATTGCTAAGCAGTGCTGGATTGTACCGCGTTAGAATCTTTTGCAAAACTGATAGTCTACTCATTATCCATGGACGGTCCTGTCCGAAATGACACTGTAAATGTCAACAAGGAACGAGGCTGTGCTCCACCAGAGCTTCAGGAAGGGTACTTGGCAGGAAGTCAAGCGCTCGACTCTTTGGATAGGTTAATTACAAGCACTGAATCATTCTTCCATCCTTCAAACTCTGGGCCGTGGTCCCTCAACGTTTGTTGCATCATCTAATCGAAATTTCTCCAGCTAAATAATTCTCTGGGTTAAACAGCTGGCCCTCTTCTTGCACCATCTAATGAAAGAATTCGCCACTCGATGGACGGAAGAGGAAGAGTCAACGTGCAAAACTCCAGTTGTGCGTTCTATCATGCATCGAACCATTCTAGTCTTCATGATCTTGTCCAAACAGACACAACGACTGACTCCGGCTATCCGGCGTGCTTTCATATCAACGCTGCGTACACCAGCCCTTCTGGCCATGTTTGCAAAAGACCCGGTGTCAATGACATATGCACAGAGCGCTTTGCATATAATGGCACAACTCGAACCCAAGCTCGTGATGCCCCAACTACTTGAGCGCGCATACAGCGGACTTGAGATTGTCAACGAGACTCACCGTACGACGGCGGTCCTCAGTACACTGGCCGGTGTGTCTCTTCCTCTTGTTTCAGAGAAATTATGGCTTGGTGGCCAAAAGAATATCATTCCGCTGTTGGAGCTGTGTGTCCCTGGCATCGATCTGGCGAGTAGTCCTCACCGGATAACATGTCCAATCTAACATTTCGTGTGCAGAATGATCCTGTGAAGACTGTCTGCACTACGTTGTTCATTTGTGCCGCCGTTCAGCACATGAAGATTGGTGATCTATCCATTCACAGTCAATCGGTTGGCGTGACTGGTGCAGATGACGCACCAATGGACGTGGTTGAGGAAGATACACGCATCCCAGCCGGTGTCGAGCTAGGTGCCGGCGATGAACCTGTACTCGACAAGGCGGAAGAACGAGCTCTCGTTAGAGACAGTACTGCCGCATTCGCAGGTGAGCGGGACATCCCTTTATAGCATTTTTAGACGAAAACTTGTATCCGTCAGACTGGGTTGTTTCGCTCTTCCGTCGTGTCTTCGCCCTCTTCGAGAACTTACCAGAGGAAGGCGGCAAGAAGAATTTGACCGGTGGGAAACAGGAAGAAAGCATGCTTAAATCAATCAAGAGCACATTGGACGTTGTGTGCTTACACCTTTCTGATCAGCTGTTTGATCTCGTCCTTAAGGTCGTGTACGACTACGCTACGACAAATGTGAAGTCGAATGGGGTCCGTGCATTTGGACGTCTTGTGTCTTGTCTCGCGCGAGTGAAGCCGCGTCAGACGTTGGATAAATTTTTGCCATTTTGCGTGGATCAGATCAAAGAGGAGCTGAAGCACGGAGCTTCAAGTATCCGGACAACCTCGACACATGAGGCTGTTCCTTCTGATACAACATTGCACTGGAGTGAGTCCGACTTCAGCGTTTATACCGTCATGCTCACTCCCGACCGTAGACCTCTCGATTCTGCGTGGTTGCATGGGATATGTGGGACCCGATGTATGATCTCCATTCATCTCAGAAGTGATTGTGCTGACATCCAGGCAGCTGTTGAGACACAAAGAAACGATCCTTGACCTGCTCAACTTGCTGATAGAGAAGACGAAAAGCGAGCGAGGCTATAATAGTTCCGGACGTTTGATTTCTCGCATTCTCAACACCCTGTCTGGCGTTTACCCCCTCAATAGTCGTTTTGTCAATTCCGATGAATGGGACTCCACGAGTAAGTCTCCGACCCATATCATTCCCCCATCCTCAAATGATTTTTTGTCTTTACAGGCTTTGATAGACACCATAACCTGCATTGGGGCCGCATGTATGATCCAAAAGATGTGAAGATTGAGTGGCATGGTACGCCTGAAATTTTAATTATTGTTTGATTTGGCTTGATGGATGCGACTCGCTCTACAGTCCCATCCGATGATGAGATTGCATTTGCAATAGAAATACTCGAGCGCGTCATCTCGCCAACCATCGACCGCATCGATGTCCTTCTCGAAAGTACGACAAAATGGGACAGTGTGAATCGAAATGATTTCTGCAGGTAAAGGGACGTTCAAACTAATTGTGCCACAAACATTCAGCGTGGTATCTTAGGTATATGCAAGCAGTTCGCTTGGCTTGGAACGGCCTTCCAACGCTATTCCAAGAAAATTTGAAGGAAGTTGCCAACCCGTGCATCTACGATTGGGAGAGTGCTGAGCTCTTCGCATCGCACTTGGATGTCAAGGCCGGGTTTGCATTAACTGATCCAGGAGACCCTCGATATCAGACAGTGATTGCTCACCGCGCTCGCTTTGGCCAAGTCGTTCACAAAGCTAGTGTTGCACTTCGCCAGAATACCGGAGGTGAAGATCACATCGACGCAGTAATCGGCGTCTCGCGGGCCATCAGTGTATTCCTGCTGGATTACGCAATGTCCAGAAGCACCTACGCGGCGACCCAGAAGAATTACACGGTTGCACGAGAGTAAGTTGCCATGTTACTTACCATAATGGGACACCTGACGTAGAGGTCTCCCAGTATGATTCGGATCAGTCCACGGCAAAAAGAAAATTCGCGGTTCGTCTTCATGAAACGTGCGCAGATGTACCATGGCGGTCGTGTATATATGCACGCATTGTATCGGCGACGATCAACCTTGGACGACTTGCTTATTGACGACTTGGTGGAGATGTCTTTGTCACCGTATACGAGGGTCAGACTGTGGGTTCCTCCAGTTTTCCATGGTTCTCTGTCTTGTTGATCTCCGCCACTGACTATTCACCCAGTCACGGTCAGGCCGTGTTACACGATCTGTGCGGGGTGCGGCTGTCCGGTTATTCAAACACCCTCATGTTCTAATGAACTTCCCAGTATTACACACGGTCCACCAGATTCATTCTTCCAAAGGTGCTTGATGCATTGGCCAAAGGTTCCGATCCCGATCGCATGAAAGGCGCACTGTATATTTTATGGAATAAAGGTGTTGGTACGACTTCCGCTTTTATTGAATGGTCTTTCGCTGATTCACGTTTTAGCAACATATGCGCTCTCCGGTATGTTTATTGCTATATGCTGTGTGGTATCCTTTAATGACCTCGCACAGATATTGAATATCATAGCAAGTACATCATATCGTTGCTTGAGTGCCAGCACCAGGAGAAGGTCCTGCCACCCATGATGTTGCGGTTCTGCGATGTTGACATTGTATTTTCTTACAGCCGTCGATTCAGAAACTTGTCCTGAGTGTTCACAACGACTCTCTGGTTAATTTCTCAGAAGAGGCTGCGCAAACTGACTCCCAGGTTTACCCGAATGCTCGTATTAATAGGGCAGCCGATGATCTGCTGTCTGAATTTTCTACACCACTCGTTCAAAGCGAGGACCTTGCAAACGCGGAGCACAAGACGATAGAACGAGTGGCGCGCAAAAATGAAAAATATGACATCACTGTTCGTAACTTGTTGCAGATAGATCACTTAGGTGACTGATGAACGTTCAGGTCAAAGAAATCGTTGAAATTGCGGGGAGACCCGGAACCCATGTGTGTCTCCAGCTGCATGAAAGTGTAAAGCCATTGACAACAATTGTTTCAAAGTGGCGCTATTTGGAAATGGCTACCCGGGTTTTAACGTGTCTACTGCGGCGAGATGCTCCTCCGAGTGCCGAGCTGGCTGGATTTTTCATTGCAAACGCGATTCATTCGAATCCGACTATACGGAACAATACTCAGAAGTACTCTCAACAATCGTTGATCATAATGCATGCTTAATTCTTTCTTTAGGGCAATTGTAAAGATGCTAGCCTTTATCAAGATTCGTACTTACTCGACGTCCACTGACGAGCTATGGTTTGGGGAGTGGAAGAATCCATTGCAAATACTTTTCCAGATTAATGAGCCAAAAGAGTTCATGAATATGCTTGACAGCCCGATAGAGAGCAGAGAACCAAACTCGTTAGTTCCGTTCCGCATTCCATTCTTCGATTCTCACATCTTGGAATCAGGAGAGTGTATATCGACAAAATTACCACAGGATTCCTAGTATGGGGGAAGTCTGTCAAGGCATACGCACTTCCAGGATCGGGACCTCCTTTCGACTGGGATAAGTCATCCGACGGTGCACTCACTGCATTCGGAGATGGGTTGGCAAACGGATCATTCTTTTCGACTTTGGCTGCACTCTGGTCGCAGGAGTCTAGCAGGGCTGGATCAACAGCCGAACTCACGCTGAGACTGGAAAATGTAATTTTCATCAAAACGATTGGTATGGCAACCTTTATTTTCAAATATATCTCACTGAAGAACCTGCACGACAGCCAAAATGTTTGGTGATAGACAACTTGAAGAGATATTAAGTGTCATTGATACGCTGTGGTCGGACTCCGATCGGTTCAAGCAACGCGCTGCCGCAGAATTCATCGCCGGGTTACTCCGGGGTACAAAGCATTGGACTGCCAGCACGAGCACGAAGGTGTGGACGTGGTTCACCGAACGCCTCGGCTCTATATTTTCTCAAATCAAGCCGGATACGGTCGGATTTTGGGAGACATTGTTCAGTGTCAGTGTGATTTGTTATCTCTTTCGTCCCTGGTTTATACCTGCTTAAAGGAACAAGTCAATGACCGCGATCCCTGGCGCAATAAACCTATCATCGACTGGTTGTTGGCCCTGCCGTTGGAGTTTCACAGTGACTCCGCCTTCACCAGTAAGTTCCTCCTTATTTTAATTGTACAAGCTACTCACTGAGAGCGTGATTTTTACAGTGAGCAAATCCCTTGGATTGTTTGGCATCTTGGTCGACACCCTGGGCGTACGGTTCGCGCCGTTGTCGGATAAATACATGAATATGTTTTTTGATAACGTTCATACTGGATACGCGGAGGTTGGTGTCGCAAGGAATTTCCAACTCGGCTGAGCTGACACCGTGCAGATTCGATCTCACATTGCGCAAGACTTGACAACGATCATGGATTGTCAATGGCAACCTTCGTATCCGTCTGTGACAGCCTTCGTTTCAGCTTGCACGACCGAGACCGATCCTCTGCAAATACGGTTCGTAATCGACGCGTGCGAATTTCGACGTAGGATGTGTTTGACTGACATGTTCCAGGCGACCTAAGTACATCGGACGCGTCAATGACTTTGTCAAGGCGCTTCCAACTTGGAGGAAAGAGAGATTGCCACCACCTCGAGTCAATCAGTCTCAGGTATGCTGTTCCACTCGGTCGGATGTTGCATTATATCAGATTGCTCATTTGACACTTCAGTATGACAAAGTTGGCTTGTCCTGTTAGTTCATGTTCAAGCCGCCTTCCCAGCCAATTTTATTCACGCTTTTTATTGGACAGTGCTGCAGTGGGTTTGGACCGCCAGCCATGGACCGCAGGCGTCATTGGTGTTCCCATACTTGATGCCTCTCCTGTACGTGATCACCACTTAAATAAGAGGTTTCTAGCTTATGTTCTATGATTAGACCTGAGTTCCTTGCGATGTCAGAACTCAGCGACAGCCCAGAACTGCAAATGTACAGTTCTGCGGTTCTTTATGTGCTCTCCGCCGTCACCCCGCCTCAGGAATTCGTTGAGATGGCCGCAGATATACTGATCGCCGCTATCAAATCGTCATCGGTTCGTTGTTTCAGCCCATCATCATAAATTATTTTCCTGATAAGTACTGTGAAGTCATGGAGGATCAAATTGAATGGCCTCCCCGTTCTGACGGTTTTCTTCTACCGAAATCTGACAAGTTTCTCAGATGTCTGCGTCTCGAGGCTGATGGATCTGGTGCTAACCTGTCTAGGTGATGAAAATGTTGAAGTACGTGAAATGGCGGCGAAAGTTTTGTCAGGGTTGCTCCGATGCTCTCAACGCCACCGAATTCTACCATTACGGGTAGGTGAATGCCTATATCCACATGCTGGTGCCCTGATATTCGTCATCAGAATCGCTTCGTCGCACAGCTGCGGAAGACGGTGCTGCCGTCAAGGCAACACACTACGTACGCGGAGTCATTGCGGATTTTACATTCAGCCGTCCTCGGGATTTGCGCTTTAGTAGAGAGCTTTCCTTATTCAGTGGAACCGTGGATGCCGCCTCTAACTGAAGGTATCGGGTTATGTCAACTGCGCGGAGCGGAGAACTGATATAATTCTGGAAGTGCTTGCGCCACACGCATCAGATCCTGCGCCTATCTCAACGACAATTCGGAAATGCGCATCAGAGTTTAAGAAGGTCGGTGAAGTTGTTCTCGCATCGAAACATTGCTGGTTTAAATAAAATTATATTGGCAGACTCATCAAGTAAGATATCTTTCTCCTACTACAAAGAAAGACACTAATCATTACTATCAGGATACATGGCATACCGATCAACATGCATTTGATGAAGATCAGCTCCAATCACTGTCCAACATGCTGATCGGGACATCATATTGTGAGTGCACTGCTTGGGGATGATCGGTCAGTCGATGGACGGTGATCATATTTCGTTCCTAGATGCGTAGAATCGACGATGGATTAGATGGAAGAGGAGGACATATTTTGAGAGGGAATGCGCGCCCCGCCCGTGAGGCAATAAAGATTGAATTGGATTTCATAGATGGATGATATGGGCACGTGATGTGTCGAGAGGGAGAATATCGAGCGCTGAGGAACGGCTGTGTTAGTGCAGGCAGTGCATGCTGCCTCCACGACTTTGAAGGAGGATAGACGGGGGCGAAGGGGAGAGAAAGATGTTGTAGAATGGACGGAACCAGAACAAGGCGGAAGTAAATAGAATAAGAGATACGAATAAGGATAGTGTGTGTTGAAGGTGTGGACAGCGGATAGGTTAAGGAAACGCCGCGCGAAGGGCACGTTGCCATCAAAACCTCCCCCTTCACTCCTTCCTCCTCTTCTTCTCAAACCACCACGACTAGCACCTATCGCCATGCGCTAGTCATCACTCAACAACACGACGTCCCCTCCAAACCTTTTTTATACTCCTCCAAAGCTTTTCTAGATCCCGAGTACAACCCAAACGCTCGAGCTATCTATCACTCAAACTCATCTCATCTCACGACCACACCGCATTATCACCTCTTTCCTCATCCCCAAATCCAATTATTCGTCTCTTAAACTGCAGCAAGCCCCTTTTTATCCCGCAATTTCGTCCTTCAACCTCATCGGAGCAGCACCAATCTAATTAACTTGTAAGTGTTTCTTCTGCTTGGGGCGCTAACGATCTCCCTGCTGTTGAACTAGTCCTTACGTATATTATGCCCATCCCCAGTACAAAGTACACGAAGCGATCATGAGCTCTCCAGCTGTATCAAGTTTTTACACATCCCCATCAGACCCTTTGTCATCGGTCGCTCTTGCTCCGAAGCCTGGGGCTTTTGACTGGAATTCGTCCCATGATATCACTAAAGATTTGAGGGAGAAGAATGAGCGACTCGAGGTGCGAAACCTTCCTTCATGTTGTTGGTGACGTTATTCAGGACGGTTCGTTGCAACAGGCACCTCACAATATGACAACATCAAAGGACTCTGCTGTCACCCCACCTGCGCGGCGTCCATCAGCAGGGATGCAAAAGCTCTCTTTCGGCCCATCTTTAATGTTGTCGCAGCAAGTCATTTCCGAATCCATCAAGTCTAATCCAAAGTCTGCTGCTCCGCGTGAACCGTACGTGCGCGATGAGGTTATCGAGAGTCCAGTCGCCAGCAATCTTCGGCGTCTCGGCAACCGCTGGAGCTTCAATGGTTCCCTTGAGCCTGCTATTGCGAACTGGGACCTAGCTGAAGAGATTGGAAATCTTCAAATCGGCAATGGCTCCATAGACGGCCCTCAGCTCACGACAACCCCCCCAAAAAATCCTGTAAACGACATGTTGCATATGCACGAAACGAGCCCACTCGACACGTCGTCATCGGACGCCTCACTGGATTCTATTTCTCCTCCAGATGAGGATAGGCTGGCCTTACCTTCACACTCGCGAGGTTCTTCGACTGATTCTGTGAGCTCGGAGAGCTCCTCAGTTTCGCAAACTTTGATATCGTCTCTGCAACCCTCTGTCGATGTCCCTGACCTTACAAAGGACCGCCCGCGGTCTTTTAGTGGCGTCTATCCCGACGCCGAGCTTCGTCGTCTTCAACAGGCAGACACCGCAGGTCAGACCCGTCCCTCTTCGCAGGATAAACGATCCTCTCCCCTTAGAGATGGATACGAAGGGGATAACATGCAGACCCCGTCAGCGTTCAATCAGGAGAGCGTAACACAACAGCCAATGTTCCCTTCTTTGACATCGTATCCTCAAACGCAGCAGGTTCGTTTTAGTGTCCATTTTATGATTTGGACTACGTGCTCATTCTTTCACGGTTAGAGTGCGCCTGGTTCGGGATTGCTCCCTCGATCTGGACAACGTGACGAGGAATTGCAAGTTGATCACAACCTTCAGCCTCGACACTTCCTTAATCAGTCCTTCGCTTCCGCTCCGCAATCGGTTCCTGTGCGTGCCAGTCAAGGGGAAACTCTTCCTTATCGTCAGCAACCACCTCGTCCCATTACCCTGTTCCAACCACACATGCAGATGTCCACCCAAGGTCCCCCTGCGTTGTTGCCGAGCCCTACGAACTTTGCGTATCCTAACCACCCCAATGCGCATCACAACTCGCACTTGTCGCTTGGCAATTCGCAGCAACTTTATGAAATGATGCTCCCGCCGCTCGATGCGGCCGTTAGTCGAACTCAGCATACCTTCCGAGGGGCGCACCAGCACTCCGCTTCGGACCCGGCGACGCTGAGGGACGCTGCAGCTTTATTACTCAGCAATGGTGTCCATACATTACAAGGTGCATCGTACGCTGGTCCTACACCCGGCTTGTACCCCCCGATGGGTTTGCCTACTCCTGCGTTATACCCAAACCAGTACTATGCCGGAGTGAGTATGCAAGCGCAAGATGCGTATAATCAAGAGATGGTGAATGCGATGGGTCGTACTGTACCCCAGTACAGTGTCAATGGTGTACCGACAGTCCCTGGCCCGTACGGTGCAGTTCAAACTCATACAACGGGTGGGTCGAATGGTCCGAGCGCTAATAATCGCAAGCTGGGGTTGTACAAGACGGAGTTGTGCAGGAGTTGGGAGGAGAAAGGTAGTTGCCGATATGGACCCAAGTGTCAATTCGCTCACGGGGAGGAGGAGATCCGTAAAGTGTCCAGACATCCCAAAGTGTGTTTCGTCGTTAACCCATGTCTGACCCTGACTAACACATCACCCATTTTTTCGCAGTACAAGACGGAGATATGCAGGGTATGTGGAACATGATTTATTTTCCTTGGCGAAGGGGTCTCATGATACCTTCAGACATTTTGGGTCTCCGGCTCATGCCCGTATGGCAAGAGATGCTGCTTCATTCATACGGAGCTCCCGACGTCTGGCGCTGCGCCAGGTGCTGATGGGAATCCGCCTCCTCCCCCTGGGCCCGACGGACGTGCTCGGTCACTAAGCAGTACCACGAACAGCGACACGACTGACCAACCGGTGTCCCTCCTCCAGCGTATTTCAGCGCAGCGAAGCCAGGATGTGACCACACCGATCGCAACCACTCCAGGCGGGAAGGAGAGTCCTTCACAAAACAATTACCAATTCACGAAACCACCTACGGGCTCGCTGAGAGTCGATACGAACGTGTTGGACGCTGCGGGTGCGAAGCAGAACAAATCGGCGTTTCCGACATTTGCCTCCAATATCGTGTCTGCCATCTCTCCAGGTCCAGTCACCGCCGGGCCTGACTTTGGACGCCATAATAGCATGGCGAGGGTGAATGTAGTCGACGCGAGTCAGGTGATAATCAATGGCTTGTCACGTTTTATGTCTTGAACTCACCGTGCGAAGCAGCAGCAGCAGCAGCAACGTCTGGAGAAGACGGGGACTTCAAGTGTTCGCCATTCTTTCAATGGAACGGAGGGCATAACTCTCAACAGTCTGCGCTCCGTCTCCGGTAACTCGTCGCCGTTTGGCATGCTGACCACGGACACCCCGACATCGTCGACTGGCACCCCTGTTCAAGGGCATGGACATGGGCATTCTCGCTCGGGAAGCTCAGGAACATGGGGTAGCTTCTCCTCCCACAACGGACATCTCGCCGCACCATCACCATACTCTCACTCTCCTTCTCCCGGCAACGATCTCCCTTCAGGCAACGCAGCCGCTAGTTCACCTTGGGCTACTTCAGAGCTGAGCAGGCCGTGGGCTTAGACCTAATGCCAAATCTTGAAAAAGAAATGAACGACATGATCATGAATGAAAGCGCGACCAATGGACAATCATATCCCTTCACTTTTTGATTTTGTGCTTGTTTTCCTGTCCTTATAGTCACCTTCCCGCACGTGTTGTGGGGTGGTGACAGTCATGCATTCACTGATGTCTTGCTTTTTTTCTGAAACGATATTCCCTGTGCGTTGGTCCCGCGAACATCTTCCATCTCACCCAGTGCTCGTCGCTACGTCACCCCATACATAGTACCTGATTTATTCCAATTCCGAATGTTCTGGATGGTCGGTCTTCTTCCAATTCTCGCCGCATTGCAATTATCGTCGTCAAATCAATCGTCTTATGTGTTTATCATATTTGAATTCAAATTGTTATGTGCCGTCATTGAAAGATCGGATTCAATTTTGGGGGTGGTGCAGTAGCGGGGAAAATGCGATAAATATAAAGGCACGTGTGCAAAAAATGAGGCATTCGAAAATCAATTTTGCAGCTTAAGAACAAGCTCGTCTGGCGTCTTATTTGGAGACCTTAATTTCGGATCTTGCGGGTTTGAGGTGAAAGAAAGTTAAGTTAGATGTGGGGCGTAGCTGAAGGGACGCAAACTTTGGCTCGCGATCGTGGTGGGGGCTATCCGCACCTACATTTTCCTTAACGAGAATTTTAAAAAGACCATGGCGAGGCACAACAAAAATTCACTGCGCCATAGCTCTGGTTATGTAGCCGGCGTCTGAAGCTTCGGAAGTCTTAAGTACTTGGCCATCGCCATGCAGTCATCATGTGAGACGAACGTGGTAGGGCTGACCCGGCAGTGCGATGGGTTGAGGAAATCGCGCCTTGCAAGTCTGCCTCGTTGACGCCAGTTAAAATTTCATATGATCAAGATTTAGCGATAGATCTATAGTTTTGGTGAACGAGGTGGGATCGTACGGGTTCAAATCAATGCGAAACGCAGCGTTGGTTTGGAGAAGGTCACAAGATCTCGGGTGTAGAAAAAATTGACTAAGAGCCGACAAATAGCGAATAAGCATTTCATTGAAAGAAAAAAGGCCTCGAGCTCGTGCAGGTGGTACGACAAGTCCGGAGAAATAAGGAGAAAGAGACCATCGCGGAAGCAGTGGCGATGCACACGGACCGATGATCCAGAATCGAAAAGGGACTAGATAAGATGCATTCAAGTGCGTCAAGACCGCACTATGCAGCAGCAGCACCAGAATTAATCGAAACGTGAAGTAGGGCGTATCAAAGTGTCCTAAACAGCCGGTTTCGTCAGTGGACGAGTTCAGTCTTGCGAATGGTGGGAGCAACAAGCACTGGCAGAAGCTTGAGTGGTAGGGCATTTCATGTCGCGTGACCCGACTTATCTCGTCATTTGGCTCCAACCACCATGTCGCCTCCAACCCTCGGTCCTGATATCTCTCAATCCCCAACCCTCCCCCCCATCGCACGTCCCCCGATTGTGCCGCTGAAAAGAGGCTCTTTATCATCCGGGACGTCGCGCAGTTTTGAAAGTAGTCATGGTTCAATTAGTCCCGTAATATCTATCTCAAGGTCTTCTTCAACCTCTTCGATTCTCTTTCTCGATGGAGAACCAGAAGTGGTGACAGAAGATGGCGTCGACCATATTTCCAAGAGGTTACACACAAAGTGAGTTTTCTCTCTGTCCGTGTGCCACTCACGCTGCCTCTTCCTATCAAGACTATGAGAGACAGACTTCCCGTGAGCTGGTCGAGTCACTTCCTGCTTTCTTGTAAAATGGAGCTTACCCCATGTTGCTTTAGGCGATATAAGACTCCTGCTTTTGCAGAAGACTTACTCCAGCTAATTTTTGCGCTCGGAGTTCCGTCTTGGTCGGTCGCCACTGGCGTTGTATCTTCGGAGCTTATCAGAGTACAGAAAGTGTCTGGGTCTTTAACAAATGCAGTATTTTTTGTCTCCTATCCTTCGTTACCCGCTGTGAAGACTATTCTTCTCCGGATATATGGCGCGTCTTCGTCAAGTCTCATCTCTAGACCACGAGAGCTCCATACTCTCCACATACTATCATCGCAACACCGCATTGGCCCACGCGTCTATGGCACATTCGAAAATGGTCGATTGGAGGAATATTTTCCCTCGCAGGCACTTACCCCTGCAGATCTTCGTGACCCCACCATCAGCGGCTGGATTGGAGCAAGGATGGCCGAGCTGCACTGCGTGGACATTGAAGCCGTCGAGCAAACGACGCCATCCACCCGTGGAGAGAATGTTGGTTGGGAAATTGGAGCTCGGAAGAATATTCGGTTGTGGCTGAAACCAGCGCAAGAGGTTCTAGCATTGCCAGGGTTGAAGGCAGAAACGAGGGCCACGCTTGATCTGAACCGCTTTGTCGTAGAATGGGAAGCGTACATGCGGTGGTTAACGGAATGGGAGAGTATTCACGGACCGAGTAAACGGGTGTTTGCTCACAATGATACGCAGTATGGGAATTTGTTAAAATTGAATAACGTGAAAGAAGGTGTCCCTGCCCACCGACAGGTAAACACGATCATCTCGAACGGTAATTTGGATGCTTATATCGTTCTCGATAGATCATTGTTGTGGACTTCGAATATGCCGGACCAAATTCGGCCGCGTTTGACATCGCCAACCACTTTCACGAATGGACTGCGAATTACCACAGCCGTCAACCTCATATCCTGGATCCTACCCGCTACCCTAACGAAACAGAACGTCGAAACTTCTATCGATCGTACCTCGCTAACGCATGTCCACCTTTTGCCACCACGACGTGTGCAAATCCGTCCAATGAGAACATAGATGCGGAGGCCGAAATTCAGCGAATTGACGAGCAGGTCAAGGCGTGGAGCCCTGCGTCGCACGCCATGTGGGCTGTATGGGGCATCGTGCAAGCGCGCGAGGACATTGAGGCCATTCAGCCCAATGGAACGGCAGCCGAGGAACCAGAATTTGATTATATCGGATACGCGACTTATCGAATAGCAGCGTTCAGAAGAGAGATTAGTGCACTTGGATTGTAACGAGCACGGCACTATGACGTTATTGATATTCTTGTCACAATGAATAGTTATGGCATTCATGTTACCCCATGCTTGATCCCTGGGAGAGCGCGTATTTCGCGAGTTTCACAGCTTTAGTGTCAGAACATGTCATCAGCGACGGCGGCAATCGCGCTCAGGGAAAGGAACTGCCATCTGCATTCGTCAAGGATTCAAGTTCAGCCAGCTCTCCATTTCTACCGTAATTTTTCGGCCCTGTCGGGACCAGACGCCGCGTAGATAAAACTAATGCGATTGGCGCCGAACTAAAATTCATCATTCAGAAGACCGAACCACCTGCGTCTAGCATGCAAAATTGTCCATTCCGAATTTAAAGATGACATCTAGATCAGCGACCGATCACAGCGAATTACAGCGAGGTATGTAAATCATATTAGCCACCACATGTTCATTACCGTTTTGGTGTTTAAGCACGAAACCCCCTGGAGCTAAGGCTCCGAGAGTTTCTTTTCAGAAGGCACCTCTTGTCCCTTCACGACTGCGGATGAGCAATGTGCTGGGTCAAATGACAGCGAATCTGGCGTTCTCGGTCGAATTTGGACCAAGACAGATAGCTTGATGGGATAAAAATTTATTGCACGCGATTTGACAGTCCAAGAAAACACTTACAAGGAATGAAACCCCGAGGCAAGGGGTGCAGGCAATCCATATTGACTGTTGGGGAATGGAATCAGCATCTTCAGCGTCCCAGGGTGTTCATGGATTCTACCTTGATTGCTACAGACACAACTTTTAGCACAGCTTGTCTGAGCTCCAATGGCTCTATTTGAGCGAGGTATCGAAGGTCCACAGACGGACCGGAACTGGGGAATGCAAAACCAGTGGGTGGGGAACTAAGCAAGCGACTCGTGAAGATCGCTCCAGCAACTGCCTAAAAGAATAGTACTGTTAGCGTTATGCGAATTGTCCACGTCGTATCACTCACGAGTCCTGTCGTTGAGCCCGTGAAACGAACGAGGAAAAATGCGCTAGTTGCACTGGAAATATCTTCCGGCCCAAGCGCTTTCGTGAGGATCTGATAAGGAGCATGGAACAACATTCCAATGCCAATACCCGCGACGAGTGGAGAAACAACTTGAAGCGCGAAAGATGATTGATCGCCTAACGTTATCATCAGGCCTGCCCGTGTGCAATCAGAGGCGAATTGGTGTAAATTGTAGACAATCTTACCGAACCCTAACGTACTGATAGCCAGTCCAAGACTGACTATTATCTCGGCACCCCGAGTTGTTTTCTTACTCCGGTGGCAGTATCCAATGAACCATGCGGCGGGCATAGATGCCAACGATGATCCAAGTGAGTACGGCAACATCCTGAGTCCAGCGTGCAATGCGTTTGACCCATTTACGGCCTATAACAATCATTTAGGATTTATCACAGCGGGTGGAAAACGACGTGCTTGATAGTAAAGCGCTAGATAGAACGTCCCAGCATTGAACGCAAAGTTGTGTAAGAAACTGATGATAAGTATGACGGCTAAATGCGATTTTAGAATCACAACGACCACTGAAGTCGAATAAACGCCGACTGACCTATCCTGACGTCACTGAACATGGACGCCGGAAATAAAGGATCGCGCTTCGTGCGCATCTCATATACAGAGCCGATGACCAGGACCGTGAATCCTACCAAAAGGGGGACAAGAGTTGATGGAGACGCCCCTGGATCGAGAATCAATATGAAAGCTTCTAGACCATAACATAAAACTTACAGCCAGCTTCGGAAGAGAAACTGAAGCCTAAGATGACGCTGACGGTTCCGCCCATGAAGGCGATACTGCGTTTCCTTGGTGTCAACTAGACCTTTAGGGAAATAAATTATTTGCAGACACGCACAGGCCTATAAAATCAAATTTTGTCCACATTTCAGCCCAAGTGACGCCGGCCGCCTGTCTGAGAGTAACATTGCGCAGCGAAAAGTATAGAATGACGAATGCAACAGATCCAATCGGTATTGTGATATAAACTGCAAATTTGAGTGAGATATGTTAACCTGACACAAAGGAAGAGAAAAGTTCACGGACACGCCCAGCGCCACGTGACATGCATTCCACCACCATCTGCGAATTCGCAAAAGTGATGAGTAAAACTTGACATGTCGGTCGAATTATCACGAACCGCTGAAAACACCACCCAATAGTGGGCCTGTATGCGCGTGTCTTGCATCAATACATCAAGTACTCCGACGCAGGACGAGTCAAACTTACCAGCGAGAGCCGAAGCACTCCACGTCACACTCAATGCCTGGGACCATTTTGCACGCTTCTCTTCTTCAACGAGCTCAGATGTGATCATCCAAACGGAGCTGACGATTCCTCCGGCTCCCACACCTGCCAAAGCTCTGAAAATGCAAAGCCACACGAGTGTCTTTAATGAATACAGTCAGCCGTCAATGTGAAAGCGTCGAATTGTATGGACCCACGGGCGCGAGTCCACAAAGAAGAGAACCTAACATGAAAATAGCGACACTTGAATAAAGCACAGTCTGACCAAATTAGCTCTGAAGGGCTTATGGGGACAAATTGAACTCTAGATGGCTGACCTTTCTTCCGAGAAGATCTGAAAATCGACCATAAAGAGGTTGAAAAGCCGTCTGAGTGAGTAGATATGCTACACCAACCCAAGAGTACTGATTTTGAGCCCCTTTCAAGTCCGCGACTATCGTAGGGAGGCTCGTCGAAACGATTGTCTAATACAGCTTAAGAGAACGCGAATGAAACGAGAGAGAAATAGCGCTCACAGCATCCGTGGTCGCGAGAAACAATGTTAACGCGGCACTGCATCAGACGTCAGTGACCAGAACCGCGGCCGGCAGCAACCAAACGGACCCGATATGAGCGAGTAGTAGCTGCGCAAAAGGTATCCTTTGAACGGACGCATTCGTGTTGGCGAAGTAAGGCTCTAATTTTGCGATGTCTATTGAATCGCGGGTTCGTTGGGAGGATACGTCCGTCCGTGATGCACCATCGTCTGAAAGGGATATTTTTGAAGAAGCAGCTGTGTCCTTTGTATGCGGTATACGATCGCAGAGCTCTGGAGCAGCAGACAGAGGAGGAGGGAGTGCGCAGCCGTCAATGGAGGCATGGGTTTGGTGAAATGGCATGACGAGACTGCAGAACAGAAAGGGACTGGACTCGGACTTGAGGGAGCGAGATCACGACGACAGATAGATTGAAAGGCCATAGTAGGATCGCAAATTTATAGCGAAAAATAAAGCGCCACATATCTTTGTGGAAGGGGGAGAAAGGCAGCAGTGAGCGCGTAACCCGGCAAGGATAAACATACGTTCTTGGACAGGAAGGAAACGAGCTAAGATCTTCCACAAAGATCATCGGAACGAAGATGAAGCCAAAGCGGATATGGTGTTTGATAACCACATCAAAGTTTTAACCTCGAGGCAAGTGTAATTGTAAGCGAGTAGAACGGAAGAAGCCTAGTGACGCTGCAGCAGTTCGTCATCCAATGGTCCAGGTACACAGAAAAGAAAGTTTTGTTTCACGGTGAACACCAACTTGCTGGGCGAATGTAAACCTCCTCCAGGTCAGCCTGAACGCCAATCGACGCCACAGAATCTCGGCAGTCAAAATAGGCGATTCCCTACTCTTTGGGAACATCAGAATTGACCTAAGGGCACACACCCACACACGTACGCCTCGTCACAAGTTCAGCAAAATATCCCATCGTTCACGTGTCCCCAAAATAATTCTCTTTACATTCTTTCTTCCTCCGATCCAAATCTCATCATTATATCCTCTATCCTGTAGCACGTCGTCTCCCCCTCCCTTCCACCTCGTCGTCCGATCGGCCACGAGTATCGTCTGTCATATCTGTAGAGAGTCCAGGCCACATGGTCAATGCACAATCAGATCAGAATGTCCATGCAAATCAAAGTCCAATAAACCCTCGGATTTTCTGCCAAGTGCGAAAAATCCATCCACCCCCGGATGGAAATGGGGATGGCTGCGTGAAAGATGCCGTACCGTTGTTGTCAGCCTGTGGTGCTCTGTGCATCTCGCCCTTCGATGGCGGATCTTGACTCGACGATTCCTCCGATGTCTTCGGATAACTGGCGGCCCCCGTCGCTGCATGGCGCCCTTCCACATCCTCAGCATACTGCTGTAGAATTTCTCGTTGACGTTTGGATAACGATCTGAGAAGCTTCAATTAATTTCATCAACCACTTGGGTATGTCATGAACTCACCTCGGTAACTGAACAGCGAATGTCACGAACAAATCCCCTTTATCGCCGCCGAACACAGGCGTCACACCGCGTCCCTTCAGAACCATTTCCTCTCCTTGTTGCGTGCCTCCTGGTACTCGAACATCAACGTCACCATCTAAAGTTGGCACTCGAACTCGGCCGCCCAATAGAGCCGTGTGAAGCGGAATTCGCGCTTCGTGATGAAGATTGACGCCTTGTCGACGGAATGCCTTCGAGGCTGCAACGTTTACTCTTACGAGTAAGTCTCCCTTGGCGCCTTTGCCAGAAATGGGGGCATCGCCTTCACCAGGAACTCGGATGGTCATGCCATCTTCAACACCTGACAATCAAAATGGAATACATGAGCTAGAGTTCGTCACCCAGAGGTTAGATAGCACCATACCAGCGGGAATATCCACAGAGACCGATTTCCTAGCTCTGACTTTCCCCATCCCTGAACAGTCATTGCATTGCCCCCCGCGAGGAACGACACTCCCGGTTCCCTGACATGTTGGGCATGTGCTTGCCATTTGGAACCCGCTGTCTATGACGAAAGTTCTGGTGCCCGAACCTCCACAGGTCGAACATGAGGACCTTTTTGCGCCGGGTTTTAGACCACTCCCGGAGCAAGAAGAGCAATTTACGACCGGGGTGATGTTAATCGTCCGCGTAGTGCCTCTTGCTGCGTCAAGGAAGCTTACTCCGATGCTGGCCTGAAGGTCATCGCCTCGGATATTATCGTTGAATCCCGGTCCTTTTCCTCTTCCACGACTGCCGAAGGCTGAGCCAAAGAGCTGTTCAAATAAGTCAGCTCCACCTCTCCCCCCTGCGGCGCCGAATGCAGATCCAAAATCTTGGAACCCGCCGAATCCACCAGCGCCGAACGGCCCATTAGCGTTCGAGAACGCATCGGGGTCAAACCCTGGTTGTTGTGAGGCTGCTCCGTACCGATCATACGCCGCACGTTTCTTCTCGTCACTCAGAGTCTAAAATATGATCACCGTTGTGGGTCAAACTACGAGAAATATTTGTTCACTTACATCATATGCAGTCTGTATCTCTACAAATTTCTCCTGAGCCCCGTCATCTTTATTTGTGTCAGGGTGGTATTTTCTAGCAAGCTGTCAATAATATTAGGAACTATTTCAAAGAGATCAAACAAGCCTTCTTACTTCGTAGTAACTTTTTTTAATCTGGGGCTGTGGGGCATCTGTAGGGACGCCAAGCACCTGGTACGGATCCTTGGGGGTTGAAGCCACAGGTGCAGAGGAATGAAAATTGCGCCTTCCCTGTTAAATTTGTATAAGATATGACTTAAGGATGGAGAAGTATGATCATCCTTACACCAGACGTGGCTTGGCGGTAAGCTGAATTGATTTGCAAGGCAACCGACGGACGCGATCGAAGACATGTACTGAATGTTCTTGCTTTCCGAGCTGACTCTGCATTCTGTTTCGCACACGCATGGAACGATATGAAAGAAAACGTCCTCTGTGCAATCCGGTGCGACATGTGGATACGAGTGAAGCGGGAAGGTGAATTTTTTCTTCACCAACGTGGAAGACGTTCACCAACCTCCTAAAATTTTGAGGCGTTTTCTATTTACATGTATTTGGCGCTTGGTGGGTCTGACACCAACGCGATGCCTTGTCTAGAATGTCCAGAGCTCAGGACTATTTGGACCATTCTCAACTTGCGGTCTCAGCTCAGCCATGGGAAGGCCTTTCGGGATATCACTGAATTGATAACTGATGTGTGCTCTGAGCAGCACACGGTCTCTGAGTATGCAATAACGTCAACCCGCAGTCGTCTCCGCGCCGCCCGTATCTTCGTGAGTGCCGTGTTAAACCAAGAGTTGTTCAATTCAGTACATCACCTGTTCACAGGCGAGGTTACAGAGCGCATTCTGTGGCAAAATAATTCACCGCCGACTCGGGCTTGACGTTCTTCGTCGTTTCACTACAGGCACACCCCGCTCCTCCCGGATCCACGTTGGATTGTAGTAATGGGCGAACATGTGCACCTCGCCAGCAACCCAGGGTACTTGGTTGTTACTCCCACAGTGGATGGAGGCTCATGGAGCACTATTCCCCCATTACATCAGACCATTATCTATTCAGATTGACGTGAATTGGCCCACTTTCGGCGACTATCTGCAAAAGGATTAACATGCGTTTATCTGCGATCGGTGTTTCTTAATGGACCGTTCCTTCGCCGACGGCAGATCGAGATGCATTAAGGGCCTTATGTGCTTCTGTGATCGTCACTGACATGAGTGGTTTGCTTGGAAAGGAATCGTGTATTCGTGCTGCCTATGTTCTGCGTCAAGCAGGTTTGTTTCTGACGACACACTTCTAATCGCTATAGACAGACCCAGGATTGTGTCTCTGAAAGGCTCCTGAGCTCACTGGGCGAGCAGAATGGCACGACACGTTTCTGAGGACCCTGCGGTTGTCCACCTGATGTTACTGAAACTAGCTGGTGGGCGTCTGTCTAATCAAGTTACTGTGGGTAGTTGTGATACAACGAAACTTTACACCTTCGGCACATTACGTATCTCCCCGGTTAGCTGTCACTACCCGATCTGCACAGTCGTCCAGCTCACGATGGCGTCGCCGGTGGCGTCTCAGTGATCTCGGTGATAGTGCATGCTCTTGATCGCTCCACACGCAGAATGGCATGTTGAATGTAAAGAACTGAACTAAGATTTAATATCCAGCAGCGCGGAAAGGTGCCTGGCGCGTCCCGAAGATTCCGAGTCGAGGCGTTCCGCTGTGCGAGCGTGTTGAAGCACGAGTCTAGTATTCTGTCATACGCTTCACACAATTGCGATGAGCCATGTCGTAACGCTTGGCTGCGAACACATCGGACGGAGAACCGCAGATTGTGCCACCCATGCCTCTCAATGGTATCCCACAACGTTTTAAGCCTGGTTCTGTAATTTCATGCGTGCAATACAGAACCTGGACATGGGTCTGTTCCGTAGTCACTTCTAGTACTAATTGAAGACGTAATCCTCAGAAGGGATTTGCATATCAAGGTGGACTTGCGGACTCTGGTCATCTGACAATGCCGCCATGAGAATAGACATACTCGCAGTGAGATACATGTGAGCACATGAATTCAAACTATTATGCTTCCTTGATGAGTTCGTTTGATATACGTCTTGCCTGCCACCACGCTTTCCCATATGACACTAATATTTCCTCCCCTTTGCGAATTGGATCTGCCTGGCTCCAGACACTCATGCATAGCTCCCCGGCATCATTCCTCCCATCTCTAAATGCAGCGTTAGGTTTGGGGTGTATTCGACGGTAATCGTTGACGAATCGAGCTTCGTTCCCCATTTTCGAAGCGTCAACCTGCATCAGTGACACATAATTGTGATGGGATATATTTTTGTTTCGAGTGTGTACACACCCCAACATTGACGCTACCATCCGCGGTCCGATACAACGACAAATCATAATCAGACTCAGGTCTATCGTCGGAATGCACTTCCCCAATATAATCCACGATATGAGAGTGCGGAGGAATTCGTTTGGTCGCAAAAAGGCCAAATTGGCCGATAGCAGGATGTGAGGGATCTTCTATCGCGCGGATCGCGACGATGGGACGTCCCGATTGACGGTTCATTCGACCGTCATGAGATCGACTAGTACCCTTGATGTGAGTCATCACGCTCGTTGAAATTGTTGGTGCATAATGCTGGGTAGTGAGGTATCGAATGTTGGCTGGCCAGTGGCTGGGACATTTAGCTTGCTTGGGTCCCTTCCCAGATGATTGTGGTCTCATGCTGAACACCACAAGTCTGGACACACACAGACCCTTGATTACGGCGATTATGACGTCAAGTAGTTTCACTGAATATACAGACAAGTACAGAGGTAACCGGTTCACTAGATAACAAGTTCAAATGCCGGAATTGGGACGAGAAGCGAACAAACGCATCCAGGTCGTGAAGCGTGAGGCACCCAAAAGTTCTAGGCTACTTTATGGCGCAGAAGACTCAGAGTCTTCGCTCTCACTTTCCCCGTTCTGTGCGGCTGCCGCCCTAACCGGTTCTGTCATCACCAGCGTGAGGCAAAGTCACCTGAACTGCTGCGAGTGAAGCTCACCAAAATATTGGTGAGCCTGTGCTTCGGCGGCTGTCAAACGTTCTTGGTGATCATAGCGTAGAAGTTTGTCCAGAAAGTCGATAGCGTCGTTCGATATATATCGTTGGTTTTCAGACGTGATGAATCGTGACCATGGTTTTTTGGGGTACCTGGAAAGACGTCACACTCATGTCTAGCAAATGGTAACGTGCCCATACCGTCCAAGAATGTCATCATACTGAGCATCCAACTCAATGTCGTACTTTTCAAGGTAGAGGAACAGCTCGTCCGTCCCAAGCACCTTGGTTATTTTCACTAACTGATCGTAGTTATCATGGCCATGAAAAAAAGGCTCCTTGCGGAAAATCTTTACACAGGTCAGAAAACGGCAGGAAACTGAAGCAACTGAAGCACTGTACCATTGAAGCAAACATGCACCCGAGACTCCACATGTCCAAACTATAGTCGTACTCCTGGAAGTCAACCAACAATTCTGGCCCTTTGAAGTATCGCGAAGCGACTCGAACGTTATACTCGGTTTTTGGATGATAAAATTCAGCCAAACCCCAGTCGATCAGCCGGAGCTGAATAATTGTGAGGTACATTTATCAGTAGAAGAGATAAATTTTACCTTTCTATGCTCATGGTCGATCATCACGTTATGCGGCTTAACGTCCCGATGCATTATCCCTCTTGAGTGACAAAAGTCAAGCGCCTGAAAACGTGTTGGTTAAATAGAACAATACGTAGTACGAGGAGATTGACCTTCAAAAGTTCAAATATGTAGTACCGTACGTCGTAATCCGAAAATCGGGGATAAAGGACTTTGAAATCCACGTTATGTATATATTCGGTGATGAGGCTTGGTATCTTCGAAGATGGATCTCTAACGACATCCAGGAGAGCGATAACATTGGGACCACCGGCGAGGTTTTGCAAAATCTTTATCTCTCGTTTGATTTTCTTCTTCTTGACGGGTTTGAGGACCTTTATGATACATTTCTCGTCACTGACGATGTTGATTCCTTCAAAAACCTGTGCGACATGAGTCGGATGGATGTAGGAGTGGCATGTCAGTACCTCCGAGTATTTCCCTCGTCCTACTTTGCGGACAATCTCGTAATGCTCTTGCAATCCCCATTGCACTTGCAAATTGTCTGGAAGTGCAATTTAAGAGATCCGACGTATGTTCCTGCATGCCCAATATTGCGCACCGTACTCATGCCATGAGGGGCCGCGCTCGCCGTTAACATTTGCGTAAACTCGAGCAACAGAAGCTGTGGAACGCGGCATGGCGTCAGACGACTGCAACAAGCTGCAAGCTGCACCGGCACCGTGTGTTCTGCGATTTCCATCTCCGACCAAACACTCAAATCTTCCACGGCACTTCACGCCGCAGATCATTACACCCCACATTTGCTGACCTTTTCGAAACTGCGATGAGGCCATTACAAGACCACTATCGAATCCTGAAGGCATGGATTTAACTCGATGTTAATGCCTTCGTTATGGTCCGCGAGACTGTAATTACTCTACTAAGCACCATCGCCACAACCCCTTGCGGTCAATTCCCAACTTGAGTAATTTCTGACCGATGCCTCTGAAGAATAAATGCAGTTCGTCAAATTTGGTTTTCATTATTGTCAGCTTGACAAACCTCGAAGTTCAGCGATTTCAAAACGTTATACGATGGTTTCCTGATGGTCAACATTCGGAGTTGCATACATTTACACTGTAACTTTGTACTTAAATAAATCTGCATCTCTGATATTTTGGACCGATTCATTCACACTGCATTCGTTTTATCTCTCTTTATGTCGAATCGAGTTATCATTTCATGGCGAAGTGCTGGCCAAGCGTACCGGCGGACGTTCATATGACATTAGTTATCGCTGAAAAATAACAGTTGCGGTTAGCAGATCTGGTCTCAGGTTTAAAGCAGTACCTACATGCGTATATAGCAGTTGACACGCGTGAATTCAGTTTGCGAACCAGGTTGCGATACTTGGTTTGCACAGCTTTCGGTGGCTCGGCGTGGTTTACAATGTGGCACAGTGGTTTGTGTGGTTGTGCGCCACAGCTTGGCTGCTGCGTGGCTCGCTGTGGACCCTGTGGTTCGTGTGGTTGACGTGCAAATACATCGACGTGGGCTCAGTCGGACAATCTCTCCGTCTTCTCACTATGTCAGATAGGAATAATAATATTTGTTTATTTTATTTTATTTATCTACAATATTCCGGCAACAGCGGCGTTGTGCGCATCGCTGCCGCCGTATCCGCGCCATCGTGTCTGCGATGTGCGTCCCCGTCACTGCTACCGTTGTTCCGCGCATTGTCGGCGTCGTCGGCATTGTCGTGTGTCGGTGTCGGTGTCGTTGAACTGCACGCGCCACCGCCATCGTCGCCCCCGTGTTGACCCTCGTTGTTGTTGGTGTGGTCGGGTAATATTGGCGGGATGTGAAGGACCAGCGACAGCTACGTTGCTGTTGCTGTTGCTGTTGCTGTTGCTGTTGCTGTTGCTGTTGCCTTCGTTGGTGGGTTGCTGTCGTTGGGTGAGCGTCGAGCTGTACGGCTCTCTTGCTGTCGTATCGGTATGTTTCGGGGCAATTGGGAGCTGGAGATGGTGGTCGTGGTGATGGGATGGCGCAGCGAACGTACGCTGCATGCCCGAGACGTTGGTGTTGGCGTATCGCGACAGTACTAGCTAGTGCGATGCGTGCCAACAAAAACTGTACCAGTCAAAAAGACCGTAAGAACGAAGAATGAGATACATACCCCTTTTTGTCTTTACCAACACCTCGAAGCCCACCCTAACCTTTGCGTATGGTTCTTGCGTAGTGTTCGGCACTGCATGGCTCTTGTTGCGTCGACGTCGTTGTGAACAAGGTGAACAGGAACGTGCGACGCATCTGTCACAACTTGAAAGTGCCGAATTCGTCAAACAGCTTCTCACTTTCGAATCACGTAGATAGCCCTATATTATGTACTATAAATATTATCTGCGCCATGGGTGCGGGTTGTGTGCGGGTCACAAACTGAGATTGCGAAAGTAAAACGTCTAACTCTACTAGTAGCATCACAATTTCACCTAAACCACTGACACCTGGCGCAAAAGTCAAACGATGAGAGAAACAAACTGCAAACTTACTGCGTGACATATTGGAACTTGTTTATTATTTAGTTCGGGACACATATTCCGAATAAGATGATTGAACGCACTTATCGTTTGAACCCCGAACCAATTAGTGACTTATCTCGAATTTGTTGGACAAAAATAACCTAAGTATATGCCGACTTTGTGAGCCACGCAAATGAGAGACTCATTTGGAGTATATTTAGCGAACACATTCTTATTGTGTTCGGCAAACGAAATCTAAACGTGTTGATCAGTCGTATTGCACATTTATTCAGGGTATGTTCATCCTTTGTTCGGGAAACAAATTATATTGACTTATTCTGATCATGTTTGCCGAACTTACCCGTCGGGTAGCCGGTCCGATGGGTAAGTTTGGCAAACATAGTCGGAATACGTCCAGGTGATTTGTTTCCCGAACAAAGGATGAACATACCCTGAATAAATGTGCAATACGACTGATCAACACGTTTAGATTTCGTTTGCCGAACACAATAAGAATATGTTCGCTAAATATACTCCAAATGAGTCTCTCATTTGCGTGGCTCACAAAGTCGGCATATACTTAGGTTATTTTTGTCCAACAAATGGGTGACTTCCCGCAGGAATCTGGGAAATTTCAGATATTCAGATTAAACCCTGAGGGGTGCCAGCGAGGGAGATCTACTGGGTCTATCAGACCGTGAAGTGTCGGAAAGATTGGGAATATCACGCAGTATTATTTTCGGCAATCAATTTCAACCAGGCACTTGGGATGTTCGAGCGCGCGGAGTACGAAAACAAAAGTACTCAACGTAGTTTTGAGCTGGAAGGGGGGGTCTACACCCCTTCCAGACTCAAACATCTGAAAGCACCTCTTGCGTGTGAATGGGGACCCCGTACGGCCGGACATCACCGTAAAGCGTCGCGCATCACCTTTTATTGCGAAATCTGGTTTGAAAAACCTTCCAAATCGCTGCGGGAAGTCATCCAATTCGAGATAAGTCACTAATTGGTTCGGGGTTCAAACGATAAGTGCGTTCGATCATCTTATTCGGAATATGTGTCCCGAACTAAATAATAAACAAGTTCCAATATGTCACGCAGTAAGTTTGCAGTTTGTTTCCCCCATCATTTGACTTTTGCGCCAGGTGTGACCACAAACTGACACTAACAATAAACAATGAAAAATAACCTTATACGTTCAAGCCGAACAAACCATGCAAGCTTTGATACCGACACGTTCTTGTTACAGAAGCTCGTGTACTGTATTGCTAAGAAACACTGCAGACTCTGAGAAGGACGTTGATGGTACCCTCCAAATTGTCCGCCAAGCAAGATCCCAAACTCACCGAGTCCAGGGTCTCCCGCACATTTTTGGGTGTCATGCAAAAAAAGATTTGAACATAAACTTTCTGCAATTCTGGCAACAGTTCCGGAGAATGAATATATGGCATTTCCAGCAAATCATTGAACTCATATCCAATCCATTTGACACGTTTGCGTTGAATGGTTAAATTTTTACTTTTTTGTCACGAGTTCCGGCGAAGTTCGGGCATAGCGCAAAAGTGCACTTTGATCTGCACATTTCCCTCACCATTGCGACGCCCAAGTGCGCCAGCGCTCATCGCACCGGCATCAAATGTCTCGAAACTCCCAGCGCATAGTGGTATGACGTTTAGGCATTATTCCTGCGCTTATAACAAGCATCTCAGGCTCACGAACGGTGTCAATTTCCAGTCACCAATTCAATGTGCGGTCCTCTCAACTCATTTAGTTCCAGAACTACCTTACTTGCCATAGGGCTTCTATTATATTCAAACGGAGTCCGGTCGTTTGACATAGATCGGTCTGACAATGTGTGTGGATTATCCCTGCTCCGCGTCTCTGGCTGATATATCTGAAGTTGGCTGTGTTGGTTCAACGCCTTAATTTTATAAAGTGGCTTCATTATAATATTTCACCACAGGTATTGGGGCCAAGGTAGTAGTGCAAAGGTGATTATTTTTGACCCTAACTGTTGAGCATTCGCACTGACACTTCATACATTTCCTCCCACTAGCAACAACCGCTGGCTAAATACTGTCAAGACGATGTTATTGATATTATTCCAATATCCTTCCTAACCACGTTTTCGGGCACCGGAGGTTTGCCTGTCATAGATATTTCCACAGTGAGATTTTTTGGCCCGATTCTGAGTTCAATTAATTAAACAGTACACCATTAGCAATGCTCTGGCTCCACGTTCCCTGGCACCGGACTTTTGGATTGCTCGACTCTTGCAGCTGACATCAAGGCCTGTCAATCGAAGGGGAAAATCCTCGTCTTGTCCATGGGAGGCGGTGACGGATCAGATGCACAAGTTAGCTTTTCAAGCGATTCAGATGCTCAAAAATTTGGTGATATATTGTGGAACACTTTCCTAGGCGGAACTAGCAAGACAAGACCTTTCGGAGACGCAGTTATTGATGGGTAAATTTGTTACAGGAGAATCGATTATATTTCTGGCTCATCATCATTAATCAGTATTGATTTTGACATTGAGCACGGTAACTCACCACATTATGGTGCCCTCATCAAACAACTTCGGTCTCACATGAATGGCGCAAATAAAAAGTAATTGTTCATGGGTCGTATTCACGGTTTTTTTGGCTGACGACGAATCGACAGGTATTATATCACCGCTGCCCCCCAATGTGCATATCCTGACAAAAATATTGGACCCGCACTCAACGCAGGCGACTTTGATGCAGTATTTGTTCAGTTTTGTACGTTTAATGTTTTTCGCGGTCGTAAAAGACCTCATTTTATGTCCGGTAGATAATAACCCAGAATGTGGCATCGGCACAAGTGTGAGCACTGGAAGCTTCAGTAGACCGAAATTCTTCGACTAACTTGTTTATTCACTCCAGGTTTTTAACTATGATACATGGTCAGTTTGATGAAAGGTATCATTGCATCAAAGACTGAGCCAGGTATCCAGGCACAAGTGGGCGACTCAGATGTCTCCAAATCGTAACGTCAAAGTCTACTTGGGTCTCGCCGCGTCTCGTTCGGCTGCAGGTTCAGGGTACATGGACGCGACAGCTCTAAGCAAACTTTTAATTCAACTTCAGGATTACTCTTCTTTCGGGGGCGCGATGATGTGGGATGCTTCAGAGGCGTATTGTACGTGCATTACACTTATGAGAGAAGACGAGGGTGTAATTTTCTTGGCAGCCAACAGTCGGTATGACCAGCAAATTAAGAAAATTTTAATTCCAAATGGTGCCGGTTGGGACTGTGGGGGTAATCCCGACCAAGTTCCTCTCTCAGCGTCTCATACAAAGTCTGTTGCGTGAAACAATGACCAGACATTGCATAAATGTTGTGCGGTTAAGAACAACGTAGAGTAGGTAGTTTACGACCTTTTGACGGATCAGCGTCCCGGTCGACAGAATAAATATCTACGCAATAAAGAATGATGCTGTCCGCTGTGTATGGCATTAGCCTATTCAACCATTGTTCGCAATATCCACACTGTCTGAGACAAAAGAAGGCTCCTGGCATATTTTTTTTGACCGTAACCGCTTGCGTTTCAGCTTCGCCGGCAAAGTCGCTTCAGCTCCGTTTTCCGTCTCATCCCCTCCATCAACATCCTCCTTAATAACCATGCTTGACCGGGAAAGATCCAATTCACCCTCCGTGGGTGTTGGTGTGTTGGTGTCCGTTACATTGCAATTGGCTGAGTTGTCTTCTATGTCATCAACGGCTGGCCGGGGGTCTTCTGGCTTCCAACAAGAACCGGTTGGATGTTCGGGTCTTCCACAGATCACGTCAAATGTGTATAATGAATCACGCGGCATGTCTTCCATAAGCAAAGCCAAGGTTTGTAATTTTCGATAAACCTTAAGACCCGCATGAGCATCGTTAGCGGCGTCTGTGTAAAAAGAAAATAAGCGGGTACTAGGCGGATTGTTTTGTACGGCTTACACTCCTGCTGGATGTCATTGAGTAACGCCTCCCAATTACTAAGCTGCACTCTCCCCTTTGGCAAAGTGCATTGTTCATATGCCTGGACCAGTCGGGCGAGACCAATGAGGTTTGAGTATTGGCCGGTCCATTGCGGATCAACCCATCGCGCCATGTAAGACAATTCAACACAAGATCGGGCACTGACATGGTAGTCGTTATAGAGCTTCCTGAGGTCCCCTGCAATCGCTTGATTATTGTGTGTCGTAGCAGACAGTAGGCAAAAGTATGTTACCGGCGATGTTGACACCAGCTTTGATGATATCTTTGTCGCGTAAGAGCGCGACTAATTGTTCAGGAAACTCTACTCCCGAGTTCGTCATATCCGTTGGAAATTTGTGACAACTACGCACTTTTCATTGCGCTCACTTGAATGAGTAAAATCTTGTCATCGGTGGCCAGCTGAACGACCGCGACAGGGTTTTCAACACCGCCTTTATAAAATTTAGGCTTCCACTCGAGGTCAAACCCCACAATGCGAGCATTCAAGGTGCTGAGTTCATGATTGGCTAACTCATGGTCCCGTAGATAAATTAGAGATCCAGTTGTGGAATTTTTCCTCCATGAGTACGGCAGCAGTTGGCGAGCTTGGGAAGACATGGTTAAGGTAGAAAGAAAGCAGGCTGTGACTCGTTTGACGGGTGAAAAGTGGTTGGTGATGAACTGTCTCGGATATCGCATGCAGACGGGCCGGAGAAAAGCACAGCGCCGCAGACACATCTATGCAGGAGCTCACGCACCGGACAGGATTATCCAATGGTGGATGCATGCCGCGGTCGATTGGTTATCCTCATGTGTTCAAAACATTTGTGAAGTGAGAAGAACGTGACCTGGGTTGGACAATATTACGTATTACTGCTTACGTCACCCGTTTCGGCACCGCACAGCTCTTGGCGTGTTATTTGTGGGCTGTTGCTATTGACCACGTCGAGTATTCTTGCGCCAGAAACGCGTGCATAGAAATAACGCAGGCAACTACACACGGGGAATCAAATTTGCTCCATTCGGCGCTGGCGATCCTCGGATGACCGCAAAGGAAAAATGGCTATGGCTATTTTGAGGACCTCGGCACCTTGGCTAATATAAAAAGTAGCATAGCTGAGGTTCCCAGGAGATGAAATTGTCCAAGTGATACTGGCCATGGTTTGCATTTAACCCAAGCCGCCGAGGAAAAGGCGTTGCGGGACCGAAGTAACGTATCATTTGAACCTTGGCTATGGTTGTCGTGGCGTGCCAAGTTTGTAAGGCTTGGCTAAAAATATGCGTTGGCATCAAACCGAATTTAGATGGGCGGAGGAACGGCTGGCGAACAGAGCGCGATGATTTCTTAAAAGCATGATTTGGAATCTGCAAGAGTGAGGGATATGTATTTGAGATATGATCTGGCGAAGTGGGGTGGATGAGGGATGTAATTTCTGTGTATCGAATGCTATTCTGGTCAATTAGTGGGAAGGCTTGGCATTCTAAATATACATATGTGGCGAAGTCCAATTATAGACCAGTGTAAGCTTGGCCTTGTCAAAAGGGTGATGATTCCAAGAACATGAGAGCCAAGCCCGTTCCTCCCCTTCCTTGCCTCCCCCCTCCCCGTTCTCCCCTACATGAATCCAAATCCCTCTCCCTCAGATAACACCTCCTTATCTCATTCCTACCCACACCACCTCCATATTGACCCCGCAATGAGGTCCCTCCTGGCTTCCACTTGGCAGGTTCTTGACCAGGTCAATTTTCACAATCACGCCTTTCATCTGTTTCATTCCTCATCACCATGATTCCACAGCCGCCACCCCCAACTCTTCGTGAAATTCTTGGGGCATACAAGTCAAAGGGTGACGGCGACCGAGAAATGTTGCTCGCAATGCTCAACGCAAAGAGTGCCGAGGATCAGGTACAGACTTCTTGCTACACCATAGGTCAACTGAAAGCTGATCTTCTTTCTATCCCAGAGGATCGCCTCCATGGCTTCCTTGCATCGAACAATGCTGGATATCCACCAGACTACTTCTCCCCACATTCCGCAGTTGAACTTGCCAGACCCCACTCGTCTACCTCCTTTGTCGCCACACGGTCGCCAAGGAATATTCTCATCATCCCAATCGCGGCCGTCACCGAGTTCATCTCCAAAGGTCTCTCTTCCTGCGATACGAGACCACCCAAACGAGGACGGTCCTCGTAAACGAATGCGCACTTCAGAATCTCCTCCGGCACCTCCACGTCACAACCCAGACAACCAAGTGGCATCACACAACGACCTGCCACCTTCGCCTTATTCCTCGACGAGCAAACGGAGCATGTCTGCCGATTCTTCGCATTCTTCGCAACAGAGGGGCGCGATGGCCATCGGATCTCTTCTGTCGTCCAATGAGGCGATGAAAGAGTCGGACGAGAACTGGAGTGCGCAGCTGAGTTCAGAGAGGAGTAGCACGCGTGCTATGCATGAGCGAGCCTCGCGAGGTCACAATCATGCTGCGGTATCTGTATAGTCTGCATCATAATTAGCTCTTCGACTATTTATTTCGCTTTGTACGATAAGCGCTCCCGGTGTGGTACACACTATATTTTACTTGCGCTGTGATTTCGTGAATTCTTGGCGTTCACCTGCGTGGAAAATCCGAAGTGTCTTCGAAACCTAAACGTGAGATTTCAAGTTTCGGTCCCGCCACACAATCTCCCAGCCCGCACGAGGTGTAAGTTCCACCGAATGCGAAATAAGAATTTAAAATCGGAGAGAACCTGGTACAAGTGAAATTCAGCGTAGCACTCAAAAAGACTTGGCCCATGTGTTGTGTCATGGAAATCTCGAAGGGCCGGTTGTATGGAATAATCATGAAGGCAACCGCACTCTCTGCCTTCTGATAATCTGTGGAGCTCACAAATAATGAGTAAAAAGGCGGAGTGATGTTGAACGTGCTCACCACAATTTTATACAGCCCATCAATTATATATTGTTGGGAAATCGCCACGATATCTTGATGTGTTATATTGCATGTTTCTGACTGTGGCACAGACGCCAGTGGTAACTCACGACTATGAGAGTTACTGCCCGAGGCATGGAGTGATTAACAACATGACGGAAGGAAGAACGCAAGAACGCAACTGGCACCACGAGGCACGTGATCGTCGTCGTCGACGCGTCGTCCTGCCAAAGATCGGGATGTGCGTCATTTCTTCGCCACATCATGCCTAGAGTGGAGTTGGGGGTCGAGCCCGAACAACACATATAAGTAAACCGCTCTCTCCGCAGAAAGTAATACACCCCTCCATCCTGCCCCACTGACTTAACTTTGTGCAAACCACCTTATGACAACGTCAATCGAAACTGCCAAGAAGCGTTACTCCCAGGAGCTCGCGTCGTATACGCTAGAGCAATGGAATCACGCACGACGTTCGCAATCGTCGCCCGAGACACCCAGGAATGCAGCGCAGAACGATGATGACCTCGGAGAAGCTCCACACGCACCGTCAGGTGAGCCGAAAGAAGGGCCAGACGAGACAACCGCGACTGCACGTGGGGTGAAAGCAATCGACTACGCGGATGGAACGAGTAATTCTCAGTCGAGATCTTCTTGAGGTACCACAATGAGATACGCACAAGTCATACGACCCAGTCTCACAGGTACTTCCACCTTCCTTCTCGCCGATTTCGCTGACACAGTGCTACAGTTCAAACTTCCGGAACTCCGCATTCGAAACCATTCCCTCATCAACCAACCACTTCTTGTTCCACCGGCAACTGTATAACAGCCATTTTCAGCCATTGTCTTCAACTGTTCCGATCATTTGTAAAGGAGCCATCCAGTCAGCGTCGTAGTTCAAAAATGCTTGCTCTTTACGCCTGACTGTGCATTGTATTACAAGTCAAAATTCCCGTAGAAAGGCCTACCATTTGTTTATTCTCATTTTTGCAACCATTTGCGAGGTTAGAGCAAAAGACGCAATTAGGCGATTGGGCGCTTGTTGAAACTGAAAGCTAAATACCCATGTGAGGTAGACCTCGTTCGCAGCTAGCGCTTCGCGATATTTGAACGTCGGTAAGCAATATCGTCAACGAAGGAAGGGGGCATCGGCATCGGACCTTTCGGAGCCCGGGATGATCGATAACAGCTTCCCGCACTTGTCCAACGTTAACACCACCACTTTGCTTCCTTTGTCAGAAGAACGCATTCGCTCGACCCTCAGTGCTTCTGACCCATGTTTCGCAAATCCTTGCCAGCCTCTGTCGTGTCTTTGCGTCGTACACTCTCGACGCATGCTAGTGTTAGCTGCAATGAACTTCGCCACAACTGGACAAAGTCACAGGTTCAGCAAATATACGACACGCCTCTGCTTGAGCTAGTTTTCCGTGCGGCTTCGGTGCACAGGCAATTCCATGACCCGAATAAGATCCAACTGTGTACACTAATGAATATCAAAAGTGCGTATGGAGTCCGTGAGCCTGCCTCGCTCTTACAATATCATGACACCGTATACTAGCTGGGGGGTGTACCGAAGACTGTAAGTGTCTCTCATCAATTCGTGATCTTAAGCTCTCTAAGATTCCTTGCACAGGTAAATATTGTTCCCAGTCATCACGATACTCGACTCCTACCAAAGCGTCACGATTGGTGGAGCTGGAGCCGGTCATTGCGGCGGCGCGAAAGGCCAAAGAGAACGGGAGTACTCGTTTCTGTATGGGGGCTGCATGGCGGGATCTCGCTGGCAGGAAACGTGGATTCGAAAGAATTTTGGAGATGGTCAGAGAGGTGCGGGGTATGGGCATGGAAGTATGCACAACTCTGGGCATGCTGTCCCCAGAACAAGCCAGGCAACTGAAAGAAGCGTCAGTCGATTCAGTCGATTCAGTCGAACGTTTGGACAAATGCTCAATACATGGTTGCAGAGGTTTGACCGCATATAATCACAATCTCGACACCTCCCGCGAATTTTATCCACAGGCTAGTGCATCCACTCTATTACACAACATGAGTGGATTATTAAAGCACAGTAAAGGTGATATCGACTAGATCCTTTGATGAGCGCTTAGACACGATTTCTGCCGTACGAGACGCTGGTATCAGTGTCTGTTCTGGAGGAATATTAGGCCTTGGCGAAACCGATGAAGATAGGGTGGGTTTAATATGGGAAGTCGCGAAGTGAGTTCACGAGGATGTTAGTGCATTTTGTTCGCATACTTAACAATATCGAACCGCAGCATGCCAGAACATCCTGAATCGTTTCCTGTTAATGCGTTGGTTCCCATTCCGGGGACTCCCATGGAACAAAATGAGGTGAGAGCAAGATATTGCGTAGAACGTAATTGCTCAAGTCCGACTGCCCCCCATAGCCTGTTTCTCACCACACCCTCCTCCGGACGATTGCGACTGCCCGCATTACTCTTCCGAGTACGATAATCAGACTTGCGGCTGGTCGACAGACGCTGTCGGAATCGGAGCAGGTCATGTGTTTCATGGCGGGTGCTAATGCAGTCTTCACTGGGGAGGAGATGCTAACAACACCATGTAAGTGATAGGTGCGCGACAGACACAGAATGCATTAACTTTTCTCGCCCCCTCGGCTTCCTAGGTTCCCCATGGGACGAGGTTGGTGTTTCTGTTGCAGAAAAAGTCATGAGGTTCATTTTTGCTGATATTATCGTTACATTACAGGATAAAGCCATGATGAACCGTTGGGGATTGGAAGGAATGAGAAGTTTCGAACAGGCTGCTTTGTGCAATGACGGACGCTACGCACGCAGCGATCGGCAAGGCACAACACACGATATCTGATGTATCGCGGTGAGATCTTGGTGTTCCATCATTGGTTCTGTTAGAAGCTTCCTGTACTGTAGGATGCGCTACGAATTTAGATGTCGTCCTTCTCAATTCGGTATGTGGAATTTTTAAATTCCATATTTAGACGGTTTTGACACCAGGTATCTCTGGAAGGATCGCGCACACCCGTACCACGACCTTCGCGAGTGTTTACTTATCTTTGGTGTTGACATCAGACTTCGATTTTGAGCACCAACCCGTCCATGTTCAAATCTTGTAATGACGATTCAAGCCTCTGTTCCACCCTGGTCAGCACTCTTAATCTTACCCCAAATAATTTGCTCGCCGAAAAATTATGGTCATCGTAGGATGAATAAATGCGAATCAGTGAATCCTTCTCTCCCTCACTCATTCTTCTCGCGCCGCACCACACTCTGCCATGCAGTCCGTCTACGTTTCGCAAACCCCCAGTTCTCCCTTAAAACTTGAAGCCCCTTCTGACCTGTTCTTGACCGGCCCATCTGCTCATGGAACCAATTGTCTGACCCGGACTCATATTCGCGATCGTACACACCTGAGGCGCCCACACGAACCACAAAAGTGATCGTCCTCCACCCGATCCGCACAGTACCTAAAATTTCACAGATATGTCGCTGTATGCACTCAATTCGTCGGCGTCGGGTCAGGACTCACACCTATGATCGCGTACGTTCCCTTTCTATACCCATTCCCATTCCCATTCCCATTCCCATTCCCATTCCCGACACTCCTCAATTATCTTCTTAGACGAATATCTGTCTGTGACTACAGAGGAAATCTCATCGTGGATACGTTCGTTCGCCCAACGTTAGTGCGAGCGTCATGGAGTGTAATTCTTACAATACCTAAAAATAACACAGTCAAGCCGTGGTTGATTACCGCTCAGCTGTGACGGGTCTGCAACCGCATCATTTATGGACTGGCAAGTCTGAATATCTCCTGGAGTTGAACAACACTAATGTATTTCTCAGCACCTTTATTTGCCGACGTTCAGAAGAAAGTCGCGACCGTTTTCCGTGGTCGCATACTGGTAGGCCACTCGCTTTGGCAACACTTATCGGTGAGTCAGGATGGCACTGTGTTTCAATATCATCTAATTTTTGGAGGCAGCTCATCGGAATTCGACATCCAGCTCTGGATACCCGAGACTTGTCATTGTTTCTACCGTTTCGTCGATCACTTTGCGGTTATTCCGTCGTTCCACTCCGACAACTCGTCTACCATTTAATGAGGAGGAAAATTGGCTTTGGATACGAACACCCGGTAAGCTAGTAATTTTGTCGCGCTTTGGGGAATTCCATTAAGATTTTTAGCTGGAGGAGGCGAGAGCAGCGCTAGATCTTTTCAGGTCATACGAAGAGCACTGGGAAGATATTATTAGAGCAGGTGGTTGGCCGTGCTCACTGCCACCTTCAGCTTTCATCGAATGGTTTCAATAACCTAGATATGTAGCCTTGCTAATTCACTTAAAATTGAGAATGCGCCACCCGGAGTCCTGCCGCCACATCGTGTAAACTCAGCCGGGAAAGACCGAGCACCTCAACATGTCTGAAGAACACCACCACCTCTTTGCAACAATGCCTCAGCAGTCAGCTGTGTACCCCTTCAAGGCGATAGCGAATGGTCATCAGAGACATGTAGGAACAATTTACATGGAAGAAGCAAGGCAAGTTCGTACTTTTCACAGTTGAATGATACTTTCTGACTTCACTGTACACCTCTAGCGACGTGAATCTCCCTTCAAATGACCGCAATGATTGGTACTACCCGGCACTCCCATCGACTGATTCAGAAGAAGATACATTACACGTTGGTGCGAAAGGAGGGAATTGGGGAAATAAGACTGCGAAAGGAGCGCGGTGGATTCGAAGGGGCAAGAAAGCTGCCTGGGGCCCCGGCCGCGATGAGTGGGAGGTAGGTGTTCACTTGATGAAAATGTGGAGGGGAATTGATTGACTGATCTGTGACTTGCAGGTAGAGGAACGCGCGCGGAAACGGATCAAGTCATTGCTTCCTCAGTCTCGCTCACCTTCACCGCCTTCCTTGCCGCATCTACGATCTCCCAGTCCACCACTGACTGCTCCGTATCCCCGGCCAGATGTGCAGCACACAAGCTACGCATCGTTTGTCCTCGATCCGGCCGTATCCCATTCATTCCGTTCCAACTTATTGACCGACCTCGAACATACGACGGCAAACCTCATAGAAGGGGAGGCATCCATGCGAAGGACACTGGGGAAACTCTGGCAGGTCTTAAGTGAAGACCCCGACCTGGTAGATGGCGAGGTGGACCAGATCGCGAAACAAGAAGAGGCAGATGACCACGAGAACGACGACATTGACGAACGAGAGCGACGAATCGCTCGAGCCCCAGATTTGACAAATCCCACGCACAAGCTTTTTCTGACTACCTTCGGTCACGGGGAAACCGAGGGTTATGACGGACCACCGTTAGGTAGCCCGCAAGCACAGTTGGAGACCTTAGAGAAAGCTGTGGCCACTATCAAGGAATTACACGACGACGGAAGAGAGTATATGGAAAGGTTGGCGGAGATACGAGAAGGCCTTGGGGATCTTCGAACCCAGAGGAATTCGGTGTGGACGAAGGTTCGGGAAAGCGCGTATAGCGAGCTGAGAGAGATCGTCACCACGTCAGGATTATGACCGCAGCACGGCTACGAATGTATTTATTCACAATGTATTTGGTGTCTTGAACTTGGAGTCTCTGACGATGGAACGCGTTCCCGATCGATTTGTCAGCCACCACATACGTACCCAGCACACCCGCCACAGCTCAACCTTCGACCACATTTCCGCGCGATGTTACCTTTGTTCGGAGGCGATCGACGACGACGAGAAATTAACCTTGGCGGCGCGTCGTCCGCAGCATCTCATGCCGCAATCCTTGACAAAGCGAAAGCTAATCGAAACGAAAGGCAGAATATCCGAATACGACAAGAGAGCGCCCTCAAGTTGCAGGCTTGGTGGAGAGGCCGTTACGAATCACGATGCGTGAAAGAGGAACTGAAGAGCCGCTTTGATTGCGATATCGCTGGAATCAATGGAATGCGATGTTTGCTCTTCATGGGGAGAGACGAGGAAAGGTTGGGTCGATGGTCTTTAGCCGCGTTAGCGAACCCTCAAGGTCTGTCTCCAGTGGATTTTGAGAAATGATCGAGGCTCATGCCATGCCTCTGAATAGTACTTCACCCCGAACAAGGCTCCCAAATGGAAAACTGGCTGGTTCTTATACCTCGAATAGCCGTCCTCCTACTCCAATCGGTGGCGAACGACCCAACGTGCGTACGACAGAATGCCATGATATTGCAACCGTTTCTGACACATCACAGCGCACCGAGTGCAATAGCTCATTTGCGTGTTCTTCACATACTTCTAATTTCTTCATCGTCAGTCGGAGGCATTGCAATTGGACCTCTTACCGTCACTCAGCATACCACCGCCTATCTCGTCCAGAATAGTCTTTATCAATTTATTGCAACGGCCATTGTAAAGATTGTTCGTTGGTTTTTATTCATCGTTAACGCTGGAATAATCATACACATTTATTTAGCCTCCGGATATCAAATCAGCACCTGCTCTCCCACTTTTGACGGCAATCTGTACGGTCCCATTTAGCACTTGGTCGAAGGACTCTCCAGAATTCGTCGAATGCTTTACACAGACAATTCTACACATTTTCACCATTCCACTCCTTCCCAACCGCCTTCCATTAGCTTCATTAACCTCTCTGTCTGCGCAGCTTCCATTGGCGTCATTCGAACTTCTCTCCCCAACAGTTCAAAATTTGGGCTCTTCTCTCTCGACAGAAGTTGAGGTACATCTATTGGCAAACCTAATAGCATTTACACCTGCGAGGTATTCGAAGCTGAATGCTGCTGCGTTGGATGTTTACCTTACACTCCTCACTAAACTGTTCTACGACCTTCCTCTGAATGTTTTTGAGCCGCCGAGAGAAACTACAGTCGGGCAGGGGTGGCTGCATGAGCCGGATGAATTTTCTGAATCCGAAGACACCCGAATAGCTTCGTTACAGGATTCCAAACCTCACCGAAGTGTGGCAAAACTTGTGGTCGATGCTAAGACGCGCCTCCGCATGCAAACAGTTCCTTCTGCATCTCATCTTGCCGCACTTCTGAATGTTTCGTCCAAATATTCCTCGACTCGCCTGAATTTGTTCGGATTTTGCTTGGCGATTTATACTGCATGGCCGACAAAACGTCCTAATATTACCATGGCACTTTTGGGCTCAACAGGTGGCAATCTTGTGAAGGAGCTTTATCGGGGTTATGTCCGTGGATCTTCTTTGGGCAGAGACGATGATCAGAGACAACTTACAGGTAAAACACACCTCTCAGCAATATTCATAATTTAATCATTAGTCTACATAGATCCCAGACATTCACTCGGTTGGCCACCACTCCTGCTTCTCACCGAAGTCTATACACAATCTCTCCTCACTATGGGCGACGACGAGTTCTTTTCTGGATCATCTAGCGTTTCAAGTCATCGAAATCCTTTGACATTGGACGAACTTACATCGTTCTCCCGCCAACTTTTGAATATTGCATTTGCTCTTTATTGGCAAGAAGACCAGGCAAATGTGCAGACGAGTTGCGTGGCGGGTACCTCAATTACATGGACTGCTGTGCGCGAGAAGGCGACCAAATGTCTACAAGCAATTCATGCGAGAGAGTAAGATTGACATGTCGCTGGTTTGATCCATTTCTGACTTCTTTACCCTAGTTCAAGGCGGCCCTTCACGCCACCAAACCATTGGCTGGTCACATCACAGATTGACATGACTTCGTTTGTTGATGCCGCTGTGTGAGTCTTTTGAGAATTATCGTTCGATATTTAACCCATATGTATCCAGATTTGAAGAACAAGAGATCTCGGAGCCGTCACGTTTGTTGTCCAAGCGCCAGATTGCAATGATGTCACCTCGGCTCGGGGTCCTCAATAACATTCCTTTCGCTATTCCTTTTGAAATCCGCGTTGCAATATTTCGTCATTTTATTCGCAACGATATGATTAACAATGGAAACTATGACTATTTTGCTGGACTTGACAGGACTCGTGCCGTGGTGCGGAGAGGCCACATTGCAACTGATGGCTTTGACAAGTTGGGAAATGCTAACCTCAAGGGTCGCGTTGAGATCACCTTTATCGACCAATTTGGCCAAGAAGAGTACGTCCTTGATGGAATCCCTCATTGTTCCTTCATCATTTCATACTCTCTTAGAGCAGGTATTGACGGCGGAGGCGTTTTTAAAGAATTCTTTACGTCCTTATGCAAAGAAGTCTTCGATTCCGATCGAGGCCTTTGGTTGGCTACCAAAAAGAACGAGCTTTACCCAAATCCTCATTCGTATGCGAAAGAGCGTATGTGGTCACACCTTTCAATCAGTAATTTGCCTAGTAAATACCTCGTTCAGCACACAGCCTTGAGTGGTATCGGTTCATTGGCCGAATACTGGGCAAAGCACTCTACGAGGGGATTCTCATAGATGTAGCATTCGCTGGGTTTTTCCTTGCAAAGGTATCGACAAATTATTACCGTGCTGATGCTGGCGTACTCATTGTCCTTGAAGTGGTTGGGCAAGCAGAGCTTTTTGGACGATCTTGCATCACTGGATCCGGAGTTATACCAAGGGCTGATTTTTCTGAAGCACTACTCTGGAGATCCAGAAGAGCTTTCCCTCAATTTTACTGTTGCAGATGACGGTATGTTACTTTCCAACGTTCCTCAGATTCTTCTCTGATGTACTTTGAGCGTAGAATTCGGTGTCGCAAAGTCCATTGATCTTATTCCCAATGGGAGCAACGCACCGGTTACGCGCGATAATCGCCTTCAATACATCTACCTCGTTAGCCATTATCGCTTGACGAAACAAATCAGGCCGCAAAGCGAAGCATTTTTTCAAGGGTTGTCAGAAATGATCGATCCAAAATGGCTGCGGTGAGTTGCTCAAATGAAGTCATGCTTGACGTCCAAAAGTCTAAATTAAATGTTGTGAACAGTATGTTCAATCAGCAAGAGTTGCAAGTTCTCATTGGGGGTGTCAATTCTGCCATCGATCTTGATGATTTGAGAAACCACACCAACTACGGTGGATTATATCAAGACAACGAACCTACCATTGAGGCATTTTGGAAGGCGAGTTCGGGATCTGGAGACCACATGAAATACTCGACCTGATATATACACCTCCCATAGGTTGTAAATTCATTTAACCATGAACAGCGCCGCACACTCTTGAGATTTGCGACAAGTTGCAGTCGTCCCCCACTCCTGTTTGTATTTCCATCCTTGAACTATTAACGTGATTTAACCAGCTCATTTCACAGTGGATTCAAGGAACTGACACCGAATTTCTCAATTAGAGATGCGGGAAATGATCAGAATCGTTTGCCGTCAGCGAGCACCTGTGTTAACCTCCTGAAGGTTAGTAGTGTGTGATGATTGTGTATGTTCTGGCGTCTCATAAACAGAGTAGCTGCCCAGATACACAAACGAAAATACGCTTCGAGAGAAACTCTTACAAGCTATTCAATCCGGTGCAGGCTTTGACCTCTCCTGATGGTTCCTCTCCTACATTCAGCACCCCGATAGCCATAGAAATACAAGCCTAATGTGTTATTCTTGCAATGCATAATATCTAGAACATATCAAATTTAATAAGTCGGCGATGGTCACGTGGTTTGCGCGTGGCACAAGCCATTAATTTGTGGCGGGGCGACGCCACAACGCACTTGCGTACTCACAACTTATCTGAATGTCTTCAGCAGCTACTCTCAACATGCACAACCGCGAACCAGAACCTCCACCTCAATTACGTGTCCCAGACGACATCGAGCATTCAGTTGATCCTGCCATCGACCGACTTAGAACTTACGCGAAGTCATTGCCATATTCTGTGGAACCGAACTCAAAGATGCAGAGACTGCTTGACTTCTATCTCATGAGAATTGTCCAGTGCATCAAGGCTAAGGACTATGACCCTGGGTTCATGCAATGGGACAGTATGCTGACATAGTAAGTTGCACAACATATATCGTGTGAGAGTGTCTAATGAGACTTGTTATGTTATGGTCTATCAGCTGGACCATGCTCAAGTACCCTGTACCGAAAGAGAAAAGAATTGCTCTAGTTAAGCTTTACTTCGAGATATGTGTCACCCCTGGGATGCCTGCGCACGTTATGGCTGTGGCGGCGGATGGGTTGAACATGTTGACAAGGTCGAAGAGAAAGTTGTCGATTGACGACCTACGATTACCATGGAAGCCTATTTATGACCTTATCTCAAAAGAACTGTTCTTGAATAGGCGGAAGTTTGAAATAAAGTCGGTGACTCCTTCTATCACTCATGTGTCGTATGGTGATCATGACATGCACTTTAAGCCAACTTCCTGCATACATGGGATACATAGCAGACTCCTGTCGACGATTCTTTCACCCGGCAGCAACTGAAGCCATGTTAGAAACATTCCTGCCCCTTATTAATGGTGCAAATTTAGATGTGAGTGACTCCTTCCCGTGTGCTGCCACTTAACATGGCGTGTCTCCCCTAGTCGGTTCTCGCCTCGCAATACTACCTCGTGACCTTTCTGCCATTGTCACATCCCCAATCATACCTACCAATGCTGTTCAAGCTCTGGGAGTCAATTAATTCGTATATGTACGATGAACGGTTACTGTATTTCTTGGCACAGCTCGCCGAGATGCACGTAGATCCTTCCGTTAGCAACCCTGAGCGCATTCGTGAACTCCAGGATGATTCTAGGTCAGAGGGCGAAGACCGGCCACACTGGAAGAATGAAGATCTCGAACAAAACCAACAGTGGGCTGGCATTACGAAGGATGTCGGAATATTTTCAGAAGACGAGTGGAACTTTATCATGTGTAAATGCCTTGCGTCGATGGGTTGGTTTCTCCGAGTTCTATGGCGATGCTTCGTTTGCCTTATGCTGAACTGCAGAAATCCCTTTGGCGGACACTGGCTCCCTCACCACCGGCCCGTCCGTTGATAACCAAGCTGGCTTTGAGGTGGGCAGACTACGCAAATCAACGTGGCGAATTTGTATGTTATTGCCGTTGTTGTTGTATAAGTCGCAAAGCTGATTTCGAAGCAGTCTCTCTTGCAAGAATCATTGTCTATTCTATGGCACCAGATGGCCCATCTCCACCGCAGTCCGGCACTGCTACTCCTTTGTCTAACGGTAGAGCAACTCCTCGTGGCCCTCAAAGACTTGGGGACTTCATCGCATCACCGCTGCAAGTAAATGGAACATCGGCAACTGTGACGTACCTTGCGGGATCCAAGGCATTGGATTCTCTGTCTAGGTTGATTATTTCAACAGAAAGCTTTTTCCACCCAAACAACTCTGGTACTTGGACCGCTGATGTATGTCTAAGATCCATCGTTTTACAATATCGATTTTTTCCGTATATGGCTATTGTGTGAGCAGCAAGAACTGACGCCTTCGCCTGTGTCCGCCTACAGCTAAGCGCATTTATCAAGTACATCGTCTATGAGTTCAACAAGCGTAAATTTTATTCACCAATTTTCATCCATACTCAACTCACCCAATACGCAGGTTGGCATGAGGAAAAGGAACCTGATTGCAAGACTCCCACTGTTAGCTTCATTCCTAGATGCATTCTCGTGTCTGACTGACGTATTTCAGCATCGACGCCTAACTTCGGAGATGAAGCGTGAGCTCGTCAAGTGTCTCAGAACCGTGGCACTCCTGGCGATGTTCTCAAGGGATCCTACTACAGTGGGAAATATTCAAAGCTGCCTCAAGTCGATGACTGTGATGGAGCCCGACCTCATCCTTCATTCAGTACTGGAGAGAGCCATTCCGTCATTAGAAGCACTGGTGGAAGTATGTATGTAGATTCGTGTGTCGCTTGGACGAGTTAAATGCTTCTTCACAGACTCAAAGGACAACTGCGGTCATTAAGGCGCTTGGCGCGGTTGCCTTGGCCATCGTGTCCCGCAAAATCTACTACCCGGGTGCCAAGCATCTGGTGCCCATTTTGCAGCTTCTGATACCGGGGATTGACCTAGTGAGTGGGTAGTTTTACCCTTAAGTCGCTTTGCCTGATGTAACCTCCTACGTTAGAACGATCCGTCAAAAACAGTAAGCCTTCCCATCCTTATATGGGAGCTGGCTAACATATCTAACTGTGCAGCTCTGCACCACGGCATTCTTAATTGAAATCTCGCAATTCATCAAATTTGGGGATCTCACAGTCTCCGAAGGACATTTTAGTGACGACACGATGACTGCGTCGCCTCAACCAGGAACATCTGACACGCCGTCCGAGCACTTGCCCTCTGTCCTGATTGATTATCTCCCCGAGGGTATCGAACCAGGCCAAGAACGACAACTCACTGAAGCTGAAGAGGACGCATTATTGAAAGAAAGCACCACTGGTTTTGCTGATTGGATATCCAACTTTATTCGAAGGGTTATTGTTTTGTTGGAAAATCTACCAGAGGAAAGTACAGACGGATCTCGTGCCGGTGGTGAAACAGAGGGTACGCCCCCTTTATTTCCTGATGGTACAGCTGCTCATCGACCTTTCCCCAGTACAAGTTGTAGATGCTGTTGCGGCAGCTTGCAGCCAAATATGCATCCACCTATCAGAACCACTCTATGACCTAGTCCTCAAGATGGTTTTCGACTACGCCAGCAGTAATGTCAGATCCAACGCTGTTCGTGCTGTTCACCAATTAGTCGAATGCGTCGCGAACGCCAACGCATCAAAGACTTTGGCCAAATTTATGCCATTCTGTGTTCGAAACATCCGCGCAGAGGTGGAAAATGGTGCCAGTTCTGTGCGAACAACCTCAACATCTATGCCATTGCCATCAGATGCTACATTGCATTGGAGTGAGTCATATGATTTCACATCTGCATTTTTAATAACGAGCCCGGCCCGAAGATTTGGCAATTCTTCGTGGTGCTATGTACAAGTTCGTACCGGTTGACTCTAATGCTGATACATTTGTTCACTAGTGATTCTCTTAGTGACGGCACAGCTGTACGTCTTCAAATTAACTGAACTTGTGTTCCATATCCAGGCTTTTTTTTCCAGCTTCTGAAATACAAAACCGAACTAATGACCCTCTTCCGTCTTCTACGGGACAAAACTTTCTCCAAAAGAGGCTTCTCATGGAGTGGTAAACTACTTTCAAGCGCGTTGTTGACGTTAACACACACTTATCCGCTTGAGAACAAGTTTGTCAATCCTGATGAATGGAATAGCAAAGGTTTGACACGCACTCACATGTGTGTGACCATTCCTCAATTATTGTCCGCAGAATTTAGGGCATCGCATCACAAGCACTGGGGAAAATTGTACAGAGCAGAAGACGTCAAGGTGAGGATTTGGGTAGCAGTCCTGGGCCGTGTCTCACAAACGACACAGATGTCATGGCATGTCCCTAATGTCGAAGAGCTACAATTTGCGCTTGATATATTCCGAGACATGATTGAACCAACCATAGTCATGTTGGAAGATCTTCTGAAAGATGGTAAGCCAACAGTTTTGACCAGAATGTAATTTGAAATATTTTGAGCGCAGGCGTCTCTCGTGATGCCATCTGGCGTAATGACATTTGCAGGTTATTATGATTTCCACGAGTGTATTCATGTTCAGCCTTGACGACTCTTCAGATACTTGACATTTGTGCGCAATGCATTTGCGGGAACGCCTACGTTACTCAAAGAACATATAACTCCCGAGCAACTTCGCGAAAGCTGCGACACATCAGACATAATGTATGGATGTTTTAGCACTTCGCAGTACTGGTCTTACTCCTTCCTCCATAGGCATGAGCTGCCGGAAATGATTGCATCTGTAGAGCCTATCAATTCTGGATTTGCCCTTGTCGACCCCGCAGATCCAAGGTACCAATACCTCCATTCCCTTCGTCAACGTTTCGGAAGGTTTTTACAAAGTGCTTCCACTGTGCTTCGGACGCTGGGTGACGAAAATACTCTTGACGCCGTTCACGTTTTGGTGAGACATGCATGACCAGTGTGTTGCTTTCTCTTCTGAGTCCTTGCAGATTCGATCTGTCCGAACCTATATGCTGGAGTACGGTGATAGCAGGGACAGGTGGGCCATTTTTCGTGGGACAATCGAGATTACTGATCGGCATGCAGTTATTTTAATCAATCTGACCAGTATTCTACTGAAATCGGCCTTGCCCGACAATATGCTGATCAAAAAGTTTGGCCAAGAGCAATATTTGTTCGTCGTGCACGGTCAGCATTTTCGTAATTTTGCTACTTAAAAGATAACTATAATCTATTCCACTGGACTCGAAAGTCGCCACCATGCCGCTCGTCTACGTTGGAATTCGGTGGAACGGCTGAGGGATGAGCTGGAAAACTCTTTGATCGATGAGGTGATGGAATGGTCCATGTGGCATTATGCAACAGGTCAGTGGATGCGTCATTGTTTGCATGGAAATGAATGACATAGTCAACCAGTTCGAGAGTAAGTAATAAATATCCATGTATGTTTCCACAGCCTTCACGACGGCACAGATCAAGCCAGAATCTGTTAGAGTCTCTTTGTGGAGTGAGCTTATGGGTATCAGCATTGCGCTCTTGTGTATCTCACCTGATCTGCAGAGTTTCGATGGCATACGACGTCGATGTCTTCCCGCACTGTGTACAGCCCTCCAGCCTGGGACAGACAATGATCGCATGAAGGGCGCACTTTACACCTTGAATAATGCTGCCTTCGGTGTGTAGTGGCGTGGCATTTCGGGTAAAAGGCAGCATACTGACATTTTTTTCTCTAGCGAAATACGCGATTTCTGGTGGGTTTCGTCAATGTGTAGTCCAAATTTGAGTCCTTTGCCAACCCTTCTCCTTAGAACCCACTTTGACTCCGGACTTTGTTCAATGCTTGTTCGGCTGTCAGCAACACGAAAAGGTGTGCATTTTTGACTTCACCATGAGCCTGGTTGTTGACAGTGATGTAGCCATCCATTCAAGACTGTGTTGCGACATTGTCAGAGAACTGTACGTCATATACGGGGCTGCAACCTCGATAACCAGTAACTTTGCCCTTCATAGGCTTGGGTAGCCTCAGCGAACCAACTTTGCTGGTATACTCGATTGAGCATATTTCAACGTCGAGGGTCCTGTCTCACCTCGAGAACCTCCTTCCTGTTGACCTTAGAGATGACGAATTGGTGCACCAATGTACAGCTCAGCGAATTGAACGTGTGAGGATTTTGGATCAATCGTTGGCGCTTACGGTATGTCTATTACTGCGACGTGCGAAGAACGGCCACTTGACATACAGCCAGATATCGAATGTCACCAATATTGCCAGATCTCCGAATACACACTGGAGATATTCAATTGTTGCCATCCGAATCCTCCGCACGCTGATTCGGCGAGATGAACCTCTTCAAGCATCCCAGATATCATATTTCCTCGACAAAACTCACGACAGCCATCCATCAATGGTGGGTCTGCCTGCTGAGTAAAGTTCCTGCTGAATCCCTGATTTTATGATATCTTCATACAGCGTTATGTATGGAAACATTTTGTACATATATTCGTTCTGACCAGATCCTTTGATTCTAAACAGTACGCCCAGCGGGCTGTCATGAAAAGCATGCGATATATCAAATTGCGAACATTTTGCAAATCGCCGCTGGATTTGGTGATGGAGCAGAACCACAATCCTCTTCGCCGCAGAGTACAGATTCCTAATAGAACACACGAATTCACTGCGCAATTCTTGCAGAGTTTTAAACGGCCGCTGGACATCCGTCAAACGACTAAGCAACCGTCAGTCTTTTTATCCGCAATAACACCCCAATGCCTTATGTTATGTAGGATTCTACAAGACAAATCTGACATAGGATGGCTCGTCTGGCCGGAAGAGATCGATATGTTCTTGGTACCCGCCTCAGAACAGTCAACTTTTCAACCCTGGGAGAGCGCCAGTAGTGAAGGGATCGTCGCTGTACGGGAGATTGTAACAGATCCTGGCTATTGGCAGGGGATCGCTATTCATTTTTCCGAGGAGAATCATGCAGAAGTTACGACACAAGATAATATTTCTTGTGTCAAATCGATATGTAGGAGCGCTCTTGTGGGTTGGAAATCGCCTCAGCTGACGGTGCCTTCAATAGTCCAGTTACTGGAGGATGAACCTTTCGAATCTTTACGGCCAGTTCTTGAAGGCCTCATAGCTCATGTGGACCAAAATAAGCAGCGTGCAGCTGCCGAACTTTTAGCAGGAGTGCTCGGCGCCTCAAAACATTGGCCGATGACATTGCAGTCGCGCCTATGGGATTGGTTCACCCCACTGATCGGCAAAGTTCTAGGTACAACTGTTAAGACTGACACGCTTATGATCTGGTCGTCTTTCTTGGAAGTACGTGAACTTGCGATGCATCTCCCACCGCCTGCTCACATCATTGTAGTACATGTTCTACTGCAGGGATCCCAGACGAGTGCAACCCCTTGTTGACTACCTGTTGGAGACGTTCAAAAGCACAGACTATAATGGCGAGTCGTCTTTTGATGCCGCGAAAACGTGCTCGTTTTTCCGCGCATTTTACGAGGAGCTCTCGTGGAGATTTTATCCATGGGTAGATGATATGTTGAGTAGGTACTGGATGGAGATTAGCAGCGAGCATGATGAGGTAATGTGCTTCCATCACCGGAACGTCTCAATCCTGTTGACACCTCCAAGGTTCGGGCGTATATCGCCGACGCACTGGAGTTTTCAGGGAAGATCAAGGTATGTGCTTGCTACATTCTTGCACACACACGATGACATCGTGCTCAGTGGCGACCCAAACCATCCCTCCCCATCGCCGAAGTCTTTGTGCGAGAATGCCGGACACTTCCTGGAAGCTACGATATCATGGGCATCCGAGGAACATACCACATGCCGCGTGTTTTAGAACTGATCGAAAAGTTCGAGACCTGGCGAGATGAACGCATACCCGGGGCACGCGCTTTTCAGTCAACTTATGACAGGTAAGGAGATGACTCCAAAAATTCGTTGTGGGTTGTTTACATGGAGTGGCAGAGTTGGTGTGACGATATGTAAATGGCTGTTCCAGTCAATACACGATATCCAAGCAACGTCGGCTTTCGATTACATTCTTCCGCTCATGGTGAGTTTATGCAAATATTTGATGGAGAGCTAGATTTATTTTCCTTTACAGCCTGAGTTGTTCCGATTCAGCGAATGTCAGTATTGTGAAGCCTCCTTAATGCAGTCGCTCAACTTTCTCAGTGAACGACCACGACGACCTCGCCAATCGAGCTAGCACGCTCTTGGTTCGGATGTGTGGCGTCGTGCCACCCAAGGAACTCATCGATCCAATTCTTGATGCAATTTTCCTTGCCATCAAGTCATCTCCAGTATGTTTTCAGTCGATTTCGACAGCAAAGCTCTGAGTTACCCTTGTAAACAGTCATGGAAGGTTCGCTTGAAGGCGTTGCCTCTAGTACAGAGTGAGTAACATTTGCAACCCGGGTCGACAGATTTTTCAACCACTAGCAGTTTTCTATTTCCGCCAAGTTCCACTCATTAGACAAAAGAAAGTGGTCGAAATTCTGGAGGCAAGTTACTTCACCCATCCAGCATACATCGTGTTGATTGACTTTTTAAAGGTAATTTGCAAATGTCTCGATGATGAAATCGTGGAAGTACGAGAGATGGCAGCAACGTAAGCCAATTGACTAGCCATGTTTCCTACTCCACTTTAACATATGAGCAGAACATTGTCTGGCATATTGCGATTGTCCCCAAGGCAAAGCGTGATGACTCTTAAGGTTCGTGAATTCATGGGGGTGGTTACGTGCACTCTGAGTCGATTTGAACGTTGAATAGGACCGATTCGTGCGCCTGGCCCACCGGACGAAGTTGCCTTCCAGACAGTCACCACATTACGGGCAGTCACTGCGAAAACTACACGCGGCGATTCTTGGGATTTGTGCCATCGTGGACAGCTACCCTTACACGGTCGAACGGTGGATGCCTGAGCTGCTCACCGATGTTTTGGCAGAGCATACCTACGATCCTGTATGTCCGGACATGCCACTAAACTTGGGCCGTTTGTTGACTGCGTATTTTTTCAGATTCCTGTGTCAACTACGGTACGCAACTGTGCAAGCAATTTCAAAAAGACGCATCAAGATACGTGGCATGAAGACGCGCAACGTTTCAATGAAGAACAGCTATCAGCCTTGTCTACCCTTCTCACTGGGTCGTCGTACTGTATGTATTGCTATTTTCTCGACCTTTGGAACACACTTGTGACGTGCGATTCAGATGCATGACCAGACGATGGTTTCCCATAAAAAATTTGCCATGGGGTCAAAATAAGGGTTGAAAGTATGATATAGACATAGAACGTGATGTTTGCAATGAATTACGACATTTGATGTGATTGTTCCATTCCCACCCAATGGATGCTCTTATAAATAAAAAGTGTCTCTGAAGGCAATACGAATGAACGGATTGTGGGTATATACGTCGAGATGAATTCCGCCTAGGGAGTGAGATGTTGACCCGACGGTGTAGGTGTAGGTGGTTGTAGCAAAAACGAAGCAGGACTTCGCGATCGGTTGCTGACAGGGGTGCGCTCGCCGCTGTTTTCGACATCGAAGGTCGCAATCCCCGACTCAGTTGTTTCGACGCCGTCTGCGGTACCTTGCCGTGCACCTGCGTTCGGGACCATATCGATGGGAGCGAGTATCCGATTGTCATAGCCAGACTTGACGCGATTGTTTGAGGTTGACTCGCTGTTTCGGGGTTCACTATCAGGCGGTGAAAAAGACTACGTGACGTCTGCAAGAACTGACCGTATTTCGGCGATGAGGTCATCCAGCGCGTACCACGCCAATGGTCCGTATGCTACTGCCCGCCACCAGCCGCATAAGTCATGCGGTGTGATGTAAGCGTGGACATGTAGGTGGTCTGTCACTGGGATTTTGTTGTCCTTGAACGGTGGTGCGATGAACCCGATGCGGAATTGTGAGCGTGAGTTTGTGAGGGGTGCAGTGGGTGTTGTATTCGATGCGGATGACCGCAAGGGACTGGGGAGCAACGGCGATGGAGGTGTTGCTATACTTGAGAGGAGGCGGTGTGCGAGAGAGCGTATTTCCACAAGGAGTGGCACGTCGCTAGACGACTAGAGGTGGGTGGAGGTTTCAATTAGCCACGGCTCAGCATTTCAGCCAAGGTCAAGAAACGCACAAGGGTATACATTGACGGTACATGCAAACTAACATTTGTCCATAAGTGAGTCTGAAAGCGGAAGCTGAGAGAAAAAAAAGCTCACTTGAAGAGAATGATAACATGACCCTTGCTTGATACAGGGTGCACCTTCTCGCGATACGCAGTGAAATTGTCGTCTCGCCACAGTACTTCAGGACCAGCGGGACTTGATGGGAAGGTTGGTGACCGCGGGGAGTTGAGGTGTGTCCTGCTCGCTGTGGACACGATACCACACATTGGGCAGCCAGGTTTTGGCGCGAAGTCCATCGGCGCCGCTGTTGTTGACGATGAAAAGATGTGGGTGTGCTCGTCGTTCGGAGCGACTGCGGCGGACCTGTCGTGTCCCATCTATCGTGAGAATTCTTCTATTTCAGAAAGTAATCTCCGCCACTTTGTGGCTAAATTTACGCGCATACAGTACTGTACATGGCGAACACCAACCGGGACGCTGTTCTCAAGGTTTTCGACGGATTTCGCGTCGAGCTCGACGAATACAACGACAGACGCGAGCGTCTCATCAAGGTTGCTAAACGTCCAATTTTCGATTTCGTCGTTTCTTATGTCAGAGCTTTGGACTAGGTCAGTCGGGACATAACCAACGCGTCAAAAAAAGTCATATTCTTGCTCCACCGGCTCGCGACCGCCAAAATTGAGAGTGGGGGGACAGATTTCAAGTCGATCGCAAAGCAAGGCCGCGATAAGCTCATTGAGATACAGGCGCTCTTCGCTTCTATCCGCGGTGAACTTGACGGCGAGCGTTTCTGGTCGTTTCAGAGGGCAGTGTCCCCAGGGCTGCAAGAATATATCGAGGCTCTAAGCTTCGTTCACTACCTGGAGTCGGGCAGACTTGTGACATTTCGTGAAGTGCAGGCCTCCCTTACCGATGAAAGCGGAATTGTTGTTCGTGAAGTCCTACTCTCATGGCTGGCTTGGGTCTCTTACTTAGCAAACACCCAAGTACTTTCCGTTGCCATTGGATGACTACCTGCTTGGCGTCTCTGATCTGACGGGCGAGCTTATGCGCTATGCCATAGTAGCAATCTCACATAGAGGGGGGCGTAACAAGGCTAAGGAAGTATGTGACTTTGTACGGAACTGCAAGGCCGGTGGGTCCTCACGCCAAGCTCTTGATGGGAGAGTGTTTTAATTGTAGGGTAGACTTCGAAAGGTTCACGCCATTTGTGAAATTCTTGTCTAAAAAGCAGGCGGTGACTTCCCAATCGCTGGAGAAGATCGAGGCCGGTATGTATTTGATATGAGCGCGGAAATGTTTCTGATGTGTATGCATTACTTCCAGCGGCATACACAATAGCAATCCGCCGATCCGAATATGGGGCGTCGGCAGAAGCGCTGGAGGACCTTGTGAGCGGTTATGAGAGTAGTTCCGGGATGGAGAGACAAGGGAGGGGGCGGGGTGATGTGGAAGGCGACGACGACATGTTTCCGTGATGGAGTGTAGAGGTGAAACGCAGCCATGACTACGGGGACAAGGGAGATAAGAGACAGAAGAGCTGGACAATAAATGTTTGTGAATACAAGTTTGTGTAATGTGATATTTGAATACAAAGGACAATTGAGCACGTGGACGCTAATAGCTGTATTTGGGTGTGCTTGTCTGTCCCTCCCTCCCATTGTACCAAAGAACAATTGCAATGGAGAGGCCTCGTGTGTCTATAAGAGCGCCAGTACACACTCCACCAATCCTCACTGGGATTAGCCTCTCTCCTCTGTCTTCACCCAGCTCCTCGTCCCCACCGCTAAGTCAGTCCACCTCTTGTTTATTTTCTTTCACCCGTATACTCACAGCTCCATCCTAACAGTTCCTTTCTTTCGTAACGCTACCTCGACGCTCTGCTACACGTCCTTGCTTGCATCTGATCATACTTCGTCTGCGCACTACTTCACTTCGCGTCCATCACCTCGCATATCTCCATCCACTTTAACGACACCCTCTGTTCACCTAATCGCCGGTCGATTCTCCTCTAATACTTCAAACGAATCTTCAACGCCAACTACAAATCACTCTCATTCATAATCATGTCTTCTGTTTCGTGCTCTGCATCTCTCGCCGTCACTCTCACCCATGCCGTTGCATACCTCACCCAACCCCTCGTCCTCCGCTACAGCGCACCCACCATCAAGAAGCTCCAAGCTTCCCTCCAGGCCAACCTCGCCGCCACCTACATTGCCACTTGGGTCCCCACCGAACCCCTTCGTGGCTCAGGTCGCCGCTGCCTCACCCTCTCACCTCTTGGCCACCCACCTCGTCCCGTCTACAACGCGTGCCAGTCTGCCCAAGTCCAATGGGCTGATTGGATGCGTCTCCTCGGTGGTATCGAGTTCGATATGTTCATCGACCCAGGCTGCGTATCCGTTCGCTTCGGCAACTGGAGTGCAGGTGCAGTCTCCAAGCTCGTCACCGTCTGGTCCGAGGAACTCGAGGCTATTGCAAAGGCAAAGGCCCAAGCACAGGTCGAGGCTCTCATCATGCAGCAGCTTCGTGAAGAGGAGGAGCGTGCCAGCAAGAGCCTTGCGCAGATGCTCGCTGAGGAAGATGAGGAAGACGACCAGGTCATTTTCTCCATGATCGCCGACGAGGTCCGCGCTCCGACGTGGATGACGCCTCTTCTCGAGCAGTTTCCCGCCATTCCTTCGACCGGCACGGTCCGCACTCATTCTCGCTCGAGCTCGCGTTCTTCCATCATCTCATCGTCCGGCTTCTCATTCAGCTCGCAAGAGTCCATTGACTCCGCCAGCTCCGTCGCGTCTTCGTGCAAGACGATGTCGTCTTCCGCTTTCTCTCCCTCATTGGAGGTACCTGCCCACAAGCCGTCCCGCCGCGAGCGTGCTCGTCAGGCCCGCGTCTTCGTAGACAACTCCAAGATTGAGGTGACCCCCTACGACGGCGGCAAGACCACTGTCCTCACCGGCGGTGTCATGCTCGGTGCCCCTTCCACATCCCGAAACGGCGGGAAGGCCAAGCGCTTCTAAGTGCAAGAGCCATTTCCACATCCACTCTTTTTTCCCCTTTCCTTCGGACAAAATCCGCTTTCCGACGTTTGACACGACGACCATTTGACGGCTCTTCACGAAAACCCAGCGGCGTCCACAACAAAACGCAGCCAGTCGCTGACGATACATTCTTTTAATTTATTTCTGTGCATTTTCTCCCCCCCTCTCGCGCAATTTTTTAACGCCATTATTGATCAGAGCATTGTAATGTGTAGCAGCATCCACACTCTCGCGCCATCCCAAGAACGTTCCTCCCTTCCGGTACATCTAGATTAATTTTCGTATAATTACTAACATCTACACAGTCGTTTATTATTTGCTCTAGACATGCTATCTTGTACACCACCTTATTTCTTGCGTGTACGCTTGCACAAAACAGAGCTGGTTCTGCAAATTCGTACTTCCTTGCATGACTAAGCAACACTTTACGTGATGGATTCAGTTCCACGGCTAACTTTCTTCAACCAGAACGACGACGACGGAAAGTTTCACTTCGAAAGCTTTCCAGTCTCTCACCTCCGAGTCTCTCGAGAAGCGGGTTTGGCAAAGGTCTGGGAGATCACACACTCCTCTCCTTGAGTTCGGTACGCTTACTTTTGTTTTTTGAGCCGTCCGAAATTAGGCAGAGGAACATACCTTTTCGTTCACACTTTCGCTACATCTGTTCGCTAATGTCCTTATAATACCTAATAAAAATCCACATGTCGTTCTATTCTGCTGCTACGCGGTCCAACATGTTCCAACACGCGGCGGTGATTTCTGGCTGATGTCACACCCCGCCACAAGGTTGTGTCCGCACCATTTACTCTGCCTCGCGGTTTACACCTTCTCCCACAACTTAATAAACTCCATTTACTCGGTCCTTGCGTCTTTCCTCGTCGTAATGATGATTGAAAGCTCATTTGATAACACAGCAAAGGACGACGACGCGCTGTCGGAAATGCCGGCCGAAATGACACCTTTGGAACGTCTGCTGCTTGTGTCGAGGACTGTGCTGCAGCAGGCGATCGACATGCTCACCGGGAACATCTCGTCTGACGAACAGCTGTCGTTCCAGTCTAACTATATCCCGGGCTCAACAATAGGTGTGGTAATTTTCAACGTAGCTCATATTCATCCCGGACTAACCAGGCGAGAAATGCGTGTTTGAATGAAGGGAAACATCTTCGACATGCACGCGACCATTTCGTGCTGCTTGCAGACTCCGTCGCGGGTTCACCGCCATTCGTTGTGACGTACGACGTGCGCTCTCGAGGGACACCGATGGAACGCTCACGCGATGCCGCAGTCGAAGCGCTACAAGCGTGCATTGCACGGCTTGAAGAGGTCGCCCCCCGTGTTGCACTCGATCAGTCTATGACCCTGAATGCGGTCACGCCGCATACACAGGTTCTGCAGACGACGTTCGGGAGAGAGGTGCGTGTTGTTGAAATTATTTCTTATTTCCTAGTTGTAATATTTTTATTATTCAAGCTATGGTTTGCAGCCTTGCACGCCGTGCACCATTGGTCAATGGTTCGTACATGCTGCCTGTATTGTCACCTGGAAAGCATTTGTATTGACTATTCACAGATTCGAGTCATTGCAGGTGAACAGGTTCGGATCATCGAGTTATCAGTTATTCGCGATGACCACTAACATCCAAGCTGATAGAATGTACGATTGGAAGATTCGTTTGGCTTCGCACCGTCGACTCTGATTTACCATGGAAGTGATGGGCCATTAGCTAAATCAAAAATCTAGTTTATCTGTCGCAATCATGCTGTGCTTTGCATATGTCCGAATATAAACTCATAATTAACCACTGAATACAACTTAATGAGCGACATGAAACCCCGAATCCCGGTGACCTCAAAAGATAGAAACAATCGAACGATTGGAACGTCATAAGTTTTGTAATGGCTTTAGAAGGGAAAATGTCAGTCCAAGTGCGCCGAACAGAGTGCCCCATGCGAGGGATCCGAAGCAACGGCCTTGCCCGCTCCTTGCGAGAGGATTCTCATTCGTATTCGTATTCGCAGGTAGACCCGGTTCCGCATTCGTTGCAGTTGCTCCACCAGCCGTCGATGGGAATAATACCGCTGTTGCGGACTGCCCAGGTGGCGCTGCAGACGCTGCGCCTCCTGCAAGGGATTCCGGGAATACTGCAAGTAATTGATATCAATGGCGTTCTGACAGTGACAGGATCCGTGGGTACATACGTCCTGCTTCGTTAGCCGCGACCAAACTGAAACCGTTCGTTTTCTACATTTAAGGAGTTGAGGCGCGTCCATAAAGACAGTAGAACGATGCATACCGAGACGTCTACGAAAGCCCAATGAGGTATGGCGGTGCCGTCGGGAATGCCGGGAGGGAAACTAGAAGCTCAATTAACGAGGTAAATATGACATTGGAGCGGTACCCACCTGCCAACACTGGTGTCGTTCGCCGGACATGCAACGGTCCAAGTAGACCACCTGTTAAGACACATCTCTGATTAGTCCGTGAGACCTGCAGGCAAGCACAGATCCACGCACGGCTCGAAGAGTCCAAACTGGCACAGAGAGCATGCGGCCAACATAGAGTAATACGCGCCATTGCATAGGCAAGCATTAGCGGTCAGGATTGTGGGTCGTAAGTACCAACTTCCCGCTATGACGGGTTCGATTTTGTAGTCTGGAGTGGACGTGAATACAAATGTACCACGAATAAATTCAAACGACGGAAAGGGTAACTTACTAGCGTTACACTGAGTTCCTAGGTATGCGGCGACAAGGCATGGACTCTGGCCTAGAGAGTTAAAGGCCTTGGAGAGGCCATGAATAACCAAGCTACGGTGACATTGATAGGCTATCACTCACAAGTTCCGATTGGGCAGCCTTGCACGATGGCACTGTAGTTGGACTAACTTGAGCGGTGCATAAGGTGACCAGGTTTACGAGGAAGGCGAGCAAAGTAGGAGTGCGCGAGAGCAGCATGAGGGGCGGGGGGAATAATTTCTGTTGGTATCGAGGACAACATTAAATAAATCAACTTAGGCGCCCATGTGTCCAAATCTTGGCAAATGACAGAATTTTCAACTCGAGGATACAGTAGTAAGGCACACGCCATTCCGGTCAGTCAGGGATCGGTATAAATAGCGAGGAGCTTGTGCAGTGCAGCGTTGCTGGGCCGGGTAGACTTTGAGCTGCAGTGGGAAGTTACTGAAGTTGAGATCGTTTTTGGAAGTCTAAATTTAGATCGGGCACTTACCTCCATTGTCCTCCAACATCGAAATCTATCATGGCCGGTCCAATGGTCCCCATTTCCGGAGAACAACACAAACGAGTCGTACGCACCTTGTGCTCGTCCTTTACCTGCCACTCACACCTTTAATTCAGTGCTATTTCTTCGATACCGATGTCGGTGGATTTCACTACGGTCCTGGCCACCCGTACGTCTTTAGCATGCGCAATTGGAATTCGTCTTAAAGCTTTCCAACAAGAATGAAACCGACACGGATTCGCATGTGTCATTCACTGGTCATGAACTATGGCTTGTACAAAAAGATGGAAATATTCGTATGATTGTCCACTCCATCATACTCCAGAGGCCGTACGAATGATCATTCGCAGCGAGCCAAGCCTGCAACGAAGCGGGAGATGACTCAGTTCCACTCAGATGACTACGTCGACTTCCTCAGTCGAGTCAATCCGAATAACATGAATTCCTACATTAAGGAGCAACACAAATGTACTTCCCAACTCATCTCTCAGCAGACAAAACTCATCATACTCGTGCAAAGATAACGTCGGTGACGACTGCCCTGTATTTGATGGTCTATTCGATTATTGCTCAATATCAGCTGGAGGCTCCATGGGTACGACTATGATGGATTTCAATTGGCCACTCCACATAACAAGCTTACAGAGGGTGCTGCGAGATTGAGCCGCGACAAATGCGATATTGCTGTTAACTGGGCCGGCGGTCTTCATCATGCCAAGAAAAGCGAGGCAAGTGGCTTTTGCTACGTGAACGGTCAGTACTACAATGGGATTTTTGGTTCCGTTTTGCTAAACTAAACCCAAGACATTGTTCTTGGCATACTCGAATTGCTTCGGCAAGTCTCTGATTAACAGTAAAGCGCGAATTGATTAACCTTGTGAATTCAGTTACCACCAAAGGGTGCTGTATATTGACATAGACATTCATCATGGCGACGGAGTTGAAGAGGCATTCTACACCACGGATCGTGTCATGACAGTGAGCTTCCACAAATACGGAGAATATTTCCCTGGTACTGGCGAAGTTCGGGTAAATACTTTTTTTTTCAAAATTATAATCCCCCGTTTACCTATTGAGAACGTCAGGATATTGGAATTGCGAAAGGGCGAGGATACTCGTTGAATTATCCTTTACGAGATGGGATAACGGACGAAAACTACAAATCAATCTTTGAACCGGTACAGCGCCGAAATTTGTCCACTTCCCTGTTTCTGACAACACTGAAAGGTAATTAATGAAGTCATTCATTCCTACAATCCTGGCGCGATTGTACTGCAATGTGGCACGGATTCACTATCAGGTGATAAGCTGGGTTGTTTCAATCTATCGATGCGAGGTGAGAAGTTTTACACCTAGGGATTACAGTGTCAGGTCCAAAAGATGTACAGGGCACGCAAATTGCGTGAAGTTCGTCAAATCACTCAATTTGCCTCTGTTGCTCCTTGGTGGAGGTGGCTATACCATGCGCAATGTCTCCCGAGCTTGGGCTTACGAGACTGGGTTGGCCGCTGGCGTTGAACTTGGGAGTGGTAAGTCCATATCGTTTACGTCGCTGGCGCAGATCAAAATATGTTGCACCAGAAATCCCAGTAAACGAATATTACGAGTACTTTGGTCCGGACTACAAACTGGATGTTCGGTCGTCGAATATGGAAGACTTGAACACGAAAGAATACTTAGACCGTGTTACAAATATTGTGATGGATAATCTAAGGCAGCTGGGCGGCCCACCTAGTGTTCAGATGATGGGTATGACTTCTCAAATTACTTTGATCCGGCTGATGCATTAATGTGCTGGGCCCAAAGACGTTCCACGAATGCCAATTGACCTTGTCATGGATGACCCAAACCAGGACGAAGACACTGTTGATCCGGACGAACGACGACCTATGCGACTGCTCGACTCTCTCGTGCAAAATGACGGGGAGTTGTCTGACTCAGAAGACGAAGGTGAAGGCGGTCGACGCGATCATGCACGACATCGAGATCCTGAAAGCGTTACGGCCGGTCGACGGTTCGGTGTCGGGGTGGGCATCATGGGGACTGCGAACCCTACAGGTGCGGCGAGTGGGAGTGGAGGACCAAGTGCACATACTACACTGGCGCAGAAGTTGATGGCTGAGTCGTCAGCCAGTGCAGACGGGAATGATACCGCGTCTGAGAAGATGGATGTCGATGACACTGGACCACCTACGAACGCTGAGGAGTCGTTGTCTAAAGAAGGAGATGGGGACAGTTCGCGCCCCGCTGATTCAGCCGTGCCTTCTGCGCCGTCAAACAACAACGAGGCTGATAAAGAATAATGTAATTGACTTGTGTTTTCGGACTTGTCGCGTGACGTCACATTAAGTTATTTCTCTCCTTCCTCCACCGCGAGACATATGGATCCCCGACCCGTGACCCCGCCGCCCAGATCTGGTCCAGAGACTCACACAAATGCACCCCTCACACCAGAACAAGTGAAGAGGATTGAAATCAATCGATTGAAAGGTACCATAGCAGTACTTGATATGAGTTGAGGGATGTGGCTCACATATTTCAGCCAAGGCGAAACAACGACAGCGGGAAACCCAGGCAGCAGCGTCGTCGTCAAATGCACCGAACGTAAACAACAAGCGTCCTCTTGAAGTAACACCTGCCACATCGACATCACCCACAGCTCCCAAGCCACCTGCTCGGCTGAAGCGTGACTCAAGACTCGGAAAGTACTTTGACTATGACCTGTCGAAGATGGTGAATTCGAAAGGCGGATTCTTGGTTGAGGACGAGAAGGAGGTGGATGAAGATCGGATAACGAAGGAACGACAACGCGAGCGGGAGAGGGCTGTCCAAAACTTGGATCCTCGTAAGTACTGCATTTGACTCAGGACATCAACTTACATTTATGTATCAGCAATGTTTTTGGATCCAAGCATGAATCCTAAATGTCACGAATGCGGGTCTATGGATATTGATCATACATTTGATAAAGTATTCCGATGTATTGTGTGCAACAAATGTAAGAACGAGAAACCGGAGAAGTACAGTTTATTGACCAAGACCGAATGTAAAGAAGTGAGCTCCAAACAATTTAATATGTTGTACTGCTCACGTTTCATTTTAAAGGACTACTTATTGACCGATCGTGAGTGAGTCTGAGCGGCGGCCATCCAAGAATCCTAACTTTGTGACAGCGGAGCTTCGAGATCAAGAACTCATGCCGCACCTGCTAAAGGCAAATCCACACGCTTCCACGTTCCACAACATGATGCTTTATCTACGATGTCAAGTAGAAGATTTTGCCTGGAAGAAATGGGGTTCACCAGAAGCTCTAGATGCGGAATTTGAGCGACGGCAGGCAGAAAAGAAAAAGAAGAAATCGAAGAAATTTGAAGATGGGTTGAGAGAGCTGAGAAGGAGGACGAGGGAAGGCGTCTGGCAAAAGCGAAAAGATGAAGAGCACAAGCACGTCTTCGGAGCTGTGGAGAGGGGAATTAATGGAGAAGGGAAACAGATGTGTCATGAATGTGGGTTCACGATAGACATCGAGGAGTTTTAGAGCTTGTTCGGATCGGAAGTCCGGCAAGGTCGGGTGTCGTCAATCATGAGCTCGGGCTATTGCTCGGGCACCAACATCTCAGACACACCGTTCATCCTTTACATTACTGCTCTCTAGTCCTGTTCACTACATCTTGTCGAACTATATTTGCATAACATGGCGACTGACCACAACCAAGCTGAACACGAAATTATATCCACATCCCTCGAAGTCGAACAACTCGACACGAACCTGTTTCGGTCCAAGTCACTGTGGGTGCCTACGCGAGCCAGAGGTGTCTTCGGCGGACAGGTGATCTCTCAGGCGACGGTATCAGCTACAAAATGTGTCGATCCACAGTACGGACTGCACGTGGGTTTTAAACTCGAACATTCTAATGACTTCTGGCTTGACTACGATGTTCATTTCAGTCTTTGCATGTGAGCATTTTCTCATGTATTGAGTGATGGCGGAAGCGGCCTGAATTTGGCAAACGGAACGTTCGGACGCTCAGAGAAAGCCTAAAGATTCCCGCTTTTATGCTATGTTGTGTGTATGCAATATGCTCATTCCCTTAACAGTGTTATTTCCTCCTCAGCGCATCTCCAGCGCTCCCCATCTTATATTACGTCGAACGTCTAAGGGATGGCCGGTCGTACACTACTCGTTCTGTGAAGGCCGTCCAGAAGGGTCAAGTTATTTTCATCATGATGTGTTCATTCCATATTCCCGAGCCACAACACCCATCACATCAATGGAAGATGCCTGTGGACATTTCTGGTCCAGATGAACTTGAAACCGATGAGGCACGCTACAGAAGTTTAGCTGCAGCCCAGGGTATTAGCGACCGGCTTAAGGATCTGCTGCTGGAGTTCGCGTCGGTGAGCTATGATCAATGACATCACGATTTTCGTTAATTATGAACATAGGAGCGGGCGAGAAGTCCTCTCGAAAGTAAGACTGGTACGGAACGAAGATTACCTGACGGCAAACTGGAAGCAACGTTCTGGATGAGAGCTCGTGCTATTCCAAAATTTGGCCCTGCTTTTCAAAAGGTGTGAAACATTCAGTCATACAAACCGAAATTAAGCGTTAAGGAAAAAATTCAGTGCATCCTAGGTTATATGTCCGATATGCATTTGTAAGACTTTCTGACCACTCTCCAACACCTGGTGTCCCCCGCTCACTACTTTTATTCAGTATTAGCACGGCGCCTAAGGAGCTTGGCTTGGACCGTTTTGCAAGAGGCCCTAAGGCCGTTGGGATGACCGTACGATAATGGTTTATTATTACTCATCGCTGATGTCTAAAATGGGGTTCTGCTAGTCCTCGCTAGATCATTCGATCTACTTTTACAAGTCAGTGAAAGTCAGTGCCAAATTCCCCTGAAAGCCCTTCTGACGGCATTGAGCAGCGACACATTTGACTGTTCGGACTGGTTACTTTATGTTGTAAGTGATCTTGCCAGCGACGAGGCTTGATTCTAAGGTTACCCTAGACGCATTCTTCTAGGACTGGGTCTGGACGAGGATTAGTTCATGGTTACGTGAGTATCTGTTTGCTCTGGGAAGAACACAATGACGAGCGCATTGCACAGATGTACACACAAGACGGAACACTGGTGGCTTGCACAACGCAAGAAGGGGTTGTAAGGGCAGACATCTCAAATCGACAGAGCAGCGGCTTGTCGAAACTATGATACATTTTCACCGTGGTTTAATATCATACCACAGTACCTATACCGTCAGCGAACCAGTGATGGCCCCTATTTGTTTTCGTGTTGTATGAATGGACAACACAGTTTATCACAACACTGTCAATGGAACGAAGTTCATGTTGCGATCCAAACGTAGACTCTAGTACTGGAATTCCCGCTTGAGTTTTGCTTCATTCATTGTAAAGTTACTAACTTCGTAACCAGAACCATAAGGTCAAGTCATGGGGTTAGCGAAGTGAATAATCGACACATCGCTGGTAAAGACGACCGGTCTGATAGCGATGCATTCCAACCGGCGATAAAGGCGAAGACATTGTATTGGAAACCGCCAAAACCCAGCGAGTTATCTACATAAAATATTAAGGTTCATCTCTGATTCTGTCGATCACTTGGCGGAAAGGATGGGATGGACATTCCGATACCACTAGAAAAGGAGGGCATTCCGAGACAATATCATTCGTGTACTCGCAGATGAAACAGAACCGAGCCATTGGCATCGGTGAGACACGAGCTGTGAGGTGGGGGTCCGAGCGAAACTCGGATGGCAAGCGGAGCAGAGACCGCAAAGACCGCCGCTCACCTGTAGCCAACGAACCGCGGCGTGAACTGCAACGCACACTTAACCCCAGTGAGGCGGCAACCGATACCGTACCGTACATATAACAAAAAAAAATCGGTCTGAATAGGGAATGTATGAGGTATCATCTGCCCTAGTTCTTAAGTACTGTGTGCAGTAGGAAGAGTGGATACAGACAATGCAGACGGAGAGACATTGAAGCTCCGATGTGAACGAGGTGTACCGTGATAGCACAGTTGCAGAGGTTGGACAAAGATAGCCTTGGCGGGTATGAAAAGTTTCGGTACAAGTGAAGTGTGCCATGCTAGTTGAATGCTTGCAGAGTGCTGGACGAAGAAACTCATACAATTGGCGGGTGCGGACGGTCGGTACAGTGAACGGTGGATCTCGTGGTACAACTGGTGCTATGCTAGCCTATCACTTGCAGATGGGTCGGACATAGCGAATCCTTAGCGGGTATGAATGGTGGGTACAGTGGATGTGGATATCCCCAGTCTGAATGGAGTGTGCCATGTTAGCATATTGCTTGCTGAGGGCCTTCGAGAGCCTGTCGCATCTCGGAACGAACGAAACGCCATGCTTGCCTGTCGCTCGGAGAGGGCCACCGCTCGCAGAGGGCCAAAGATAATTGAGAAACAGTGCTTGCCATATAGTTTCAAACCAGGGGCGAGTGATGGGGGGGATGTTTGCTGTCTCATGAGTGCGAAGGCCGTAGATCCGATGTGTTGATTATATTTTGGATCTGAGAAGGGGAGTGCGGTTGATGCTGTAAGTGGTGTCTCCCTTGGCTTAGCCTGGGTAAGGCGCGCTTGGAGCAAGGACAGCGTGTCGGGTTCGTAGTGCGGTGAGGCTTGCCAGCTGTTGTGCGATACTGTTCATGACATTTGAGCTGTTGGTGGGCGGGCAACGAACCACCGAAGACCAGAGGTTGTTGAGCGATTTGAGACGGGATGGCAAATGCCGAATGAGTCATTGTCGGACTTTGAACTCTAAGCTTGACTCATTGCGCGAACCTTAAATCTCTCAAGCACACCACAACGCCCATCTCGGCCACGCTCGCTTTCCCCAAGTCCTTGCACAACACGCACATAAACCATGGTATGTCACTTCGCATTGTTGCCGGGTTGATCTAAACGGTATCACGTGCAGACTCTCGCCGTCGACCTCTTGAATCCTTCCATCGAGGAGGAAAAGAAAAAGCACAAGCTGAAACGACTCGTACAATCTCCTAACTCATACTTTATGGATGTCAAATGCCCTGGTGAGTCTTGCCGGTATTTCATTGACTATTCAGTGGTGTAAAATCGTTACAGGCTGCTTCGCCATCACCACCGTGTTCTCTCATGCTCAAACTGTTGTCATGTGCGGAGCATGCGCGACCGTGTTATGCCAGCCAACGGGTGGTAAGGCGCGATTAACCGAAGGTGCGTTCCCATGACCTGTTCTCGTCTCCCTTTGCGTTTGACACCTTTTACAGGATCTTCTTTCCGTCGGAAGAACTGATGTCGTTTATCTCGTCTATCATCTGGCATATCATATTACTGCACAATAACATCGCAATCTGGCCACATTTCTCGACTTCTACTTTAATCGCTGTTACCAATAACGTCAGACGCTTGGCTTAGGGACGTGGGATCATAGATATGTCCTGTATCCCGATCCTTACTTGGCGAACAAAAAATACAGTGAACCGCTCTTTGGTCTGTCTCAGCTACTCATATTTTTCTGATCGCGAAAATAATGTACTGGCCAACGGCAACTCTCATGGGCAACCCGACAATATGTGAATTGCGAACAATTGTAAATGCCGTCGATGAACCGTGCATGATGTGATATGACCCCGTCTACCGGCCACTACAGAGGACCTGGGACGTCATAATAGTCATCGCCGAAATCAAAGTCATCGATGGTTGTCCACTCGATCTGGTTCAGACGTCAGAGTGATTTTTTAAATTGATGAATACTACTTACGCCACGGTCGAACTCCTTGTGTTCTTCTTTGGTCCCCTTGACAATAATGAACCGTCTGTACTGCTCTCGAATGGTCGGTTGTTCTTGCATCATGATAATGTCGCACATGAGATCTTCTTCGACAACTTGGATGTATGCTGTTGGTTCGTTGGGATTGGAATGCGGGTGCCGCTCCATAAAATGTTTCACGGCAAAGCGTAATATCCCCTCCGCAGACAAATCAATCAACTTTAAGTGAATGTTGATCCATTTCAATGCTTTCTCTGGAGTTCGTCGTGGGCTGGTCAGGAAGGACGCTTCTCCTTTTACGATGCATGACACAACATCCACTAGTTGTGCTGAAGCACTTGAGATTTCATAATTAGTGTGTCTTTTGGGCAAACTCCTGATAGGCTCACCAAGTAAGATTTGAATCATTGTATGCTCTTTTCAACTTTGTAACACAATATCCAAGGACAGATGGTAATATGTATGCTGACCAGAGTGGGTGGCCATCAATCTTTTGTATGAATCGGGCAAGTCGTTCTGGATCCTCCAAAATTGATCCAGGAGTAAATGTTATAACCCCACCTGCAAATCAGAATGATTAAAAAATATGATATAAATCATACACACATTTACTTGCTCACCAAGAGGAAATATTTCCTGAACACCCCACTGTGAAGTGGGCACACTATGGTGTGACCCATAGAGGAAAAACTGATGTTGAGGTAATTTTCTCTTCTGCCCCATACCCGGTAGTTGGCATATAGTCTGAAGAGCTCCAACATGTATAAAAGTAAATCGCGCAGAATCACTTGGTGCCACAATATGAGCATCACATGCCTTGAAAAGGCCAAGTAGTGCTTCAGTTTCAGAGCATAAATATGAAGAGTTTCCACAGAGTTCATCAACTGGAGATGACCAAATGAATACTGTATGCTTTGAGATGCGGTGAGACAGACTAATGGGTAAATGAAGAATTTGGCAGTAATATTCAGCTGTAGGTGAAAGCTGGGCAGGTTTGGCATTGGGAATTTGCCATTGAACTTGGAAAGGTGGCCTTTGACCACAGGGACAGAGAGCAACAAGCAATTGGATATGTTGTGATCCTGCTTTCTCCTGGGGTGACAGAACAGCTGCCACTGATGAGTCTGATGTAAAAAAAAAAACTAAAAATTCTTGAACTGGCATGTCATTTGCATGGAATTTCAAAGTGACGACAGATACCTGAATACAGCAAGCCATGAAATTAAGATGCAAAATTTTCCAATGCAATACATACCAGTTGCTCATTTGAGAGGAATTTTTTGAGGTTATCAAGAGGTTCATTGTCTGCATTGGTAGCAGGGACAACCTCAAATATTTCCAAAGCTCCCCTGTTTGCAAGCAATATGACCTCTGACATAGTGTAAACTTTGGTGAGCCGGATGAATGATGAATGATGTAGAAGATCTGTTAGAATGAATGAATGTGAATTATCTGCACTTTGCTTGCTGATATGAGAAGTAACAAGAAGGATTTTGCAAATGTGCTCCGCAGCACCTTGTGCAATATCCACAAACAAGTCTCCTTGCCAAACATTGATCTTAACTGAAGGCTGTGCAATAACTGTGGAATCTTGCAAGTTTGACCCAGTAACCATATCTGTATCATCCTGATTGCCATGTGTCTGAGACATAATTTCACATGTTTTATGTCTCAGAAACACAATATCAGATTGGAATCACTCTAACTAGGTAAAGTAATCAGGCAGACCTTTGCTGTACCACAGAAGACTCAGGTTCTTTTGCTTCCCCAGGAGTAATCTCCACATCTTCAGAACCAACAGTGGCGGTAAATTGGAGGCTGCTAACAGAAAATGTCATAAACAATTAGACAGAAGAAAAAATGAGAGATACAGTCTGTCAAGCTCTTTCTGAAGTGCTTGAAATATCTGGTGGTGAATTACAGAAGTGTGTCCAACTGGATTGTCACTTTCAATTGAGTCTACAATGGTATTCACTGCTGAAAGTGATGGTTGCTCTGTGACCTCCTCAGAAATGCCTGCAGGAACAGAAATATGTGATAAAAGTTTGGACACCTCGGCCTGCATGCCTAAGGACTATGTAAAAAATGATGATGGCAACAAGGTTATAAATCCGAGTCCTTACCTTCAGTGCTGGCATCAGAAACATCCCGGACACGACTTGAATAGTCATCATTGTCGTTTTGTTGCTCTGCTGGTATGATGGAATCTAATGACATTGAGAGATCCATGAGGCTGTCAATAGTGGGATGTGGAACTCCAGAAATTGGGTGTAGGTTGAGCTCCGTAGTTGCATCATCCTATGAAATATTGTAAAATATATTTAAGCATCAAACATAACTTGAATGTTCGTACTTTGTGATCATGTGCAGTCGCTTGCTTTGGTTCATCTTGTATGAGTTGTCTCTGGTGGAAATAGGCGGTCTCTTCCTCTACAAAACTACATTTGGAATTGTCACGGGAACATAGAAAGTGCTCACGCACCAATCCATTCGATTGATGGTGTTATGACATTCTCGACAGACCACGCGTCATTGTATTCTCCTATGGCAGACCAGAACGACGCCAGCAGTCGACCACACGACGTTCCTAAATTACGATAAGGTTCCCATCTATACCGAAAATCAGCAGTTACAATATCCGTTAGGAAATGTAGACAGACGTGTTATCCGCATCGTCCCAACCATCCCACTTCAATATCAAACGTCAACAGTGTTGTATAAAGGAGCATTAACACCACACACTTTCACATAATATTCCTTCGAAATGTTTAAATCAGTACATGCCATTGAAAGGTGCTGCGACGTCTTACGAATAGCCCGCCGGACGTTCGGCGGCTTGCAAAGATACATTCTGATTCGATAAGTTAGCAAGGGATGGTGTTGAGTGAGGACAGCTGAACTCGCCAACTTGCCACCTCTCGGTTGGTTGTTTCCGTTGATTATCGCGTTTTGGAGTTCTGGCCATTAACCTTTCCGTGTCAGTTCGATGAGGGGATGAAAAATAGTGGCGCGAGGAGGTGCAAATGATCACGTGGTCAACCATCCCAATTGGTGCCTGGGTTAAGTGGGCTTGCATTCGTTCACGTTACTTCTCGTTCATTCATCATGGCCGCAAAATCCAAGTCGAAGCAAGAAGAGGCTATGCAGTTTCTCGATGACCTTGACTCATTGTCTCCCGCGCCCCCTGCACAGGATAATACTCAGTCATCCTCACAACCTCCACACGAAGGGGAAGCTGCTGATGTCCTGAAATTCCTTGATGAAATCACCCAGAAAAGCTCGGAGCCTACGCGGGTCACTGCAGCGCACCTTGACAGACCCGCTTCCAGAGCCAGTACGCCCGGTCTTAAGAAGAGCACGGAGAGGGTTCGAGTTGGCACACCCACACCTTCACTTGCAGCGCAGAAAGGTGAAGGAGTGTCATCAAGCACCCAGCCAACCACGCGAGTTGCAGCTACGCAAGATCAGGCACCTGTGCAACCGTCTTCAGGGTGGGGGTGGGGCACTGTCTGGTCAACGGCTTCGGCCGCCATTCAGCAGGCTAAAACTGTAGTAGACGAGCAGGTTAAGCACTTACCTCAGCCCGAGCAGGCTAAGAAGTGGAGCGAAGGTCTCTCAGGATACGTGAAGAAGGAGCAGCTTGAGAAACTTGGTGCGTTGTTGTCCATGAGGATAATAATACAACTAACACAGACGTGACAGGAAAGGACTTCAGAACGGTTGGTCTCTCCACTTTGACGGACATTCTCAACGTAGTCGCACCTCCTATCTCGGAACACGAAGTTATTCAAGTCTGGTTAAGCCATGATATGCAGGGATATGAAGGTGTCGAGTCGCTGGTCTACAGAGCACTGGCTCGCGTTAGTTGTTTCCATTCTGTACGTTCGACGGATTGACAGTCTCTATAGATTATGGAACAAGTAGAGGGCGGCGATTTGATTGTAAACAAAGGGAGCGAATCTCGACCCAAGGATCCCTCGCCGTCCACATCCCGTAACTTGAATGCTGTCGACGGACTTGATGCAGCTATTAAACTTGCACATGTCAGTTCCATTGTCACTCCACATGCCAAACTTTGCCTTATTTTCTTTTTAGGCAAATGTCCAAGACTTGATCAAATCGAACGTGAAGCCTGTTGCGCCTCAAGCGTCGTCATCTCAAAACCCAACGACACATTCTTATGTGTATCTTCGGATACAACCCTTCTACTCGAACACCCTTGCGGCACCCCTCTCTGAGGCAAAGACCGGCGAGAGTGCAGAGCAATCACACCTTCAGTTTATTTTACATCTTTCTGATCCAGACCATCAATTGGATCATACGACAGTGACACAGGCCGTGCCCGGACGCTGGATCGAGCTTTGGGACAAGCATGATTGGATCGAAGAGCTGGTTGTTGAAGTTTTGAGGGTAGGAATAGAAGTCATCGGACAGGAATACGTCGTTTCTCGAATGGGATGGGCAAGCGGGCAGGCAACTGATGCGCAAAAGGAGGCGCCTGTTCCAGAGGAACCAAAGAATGCTACATGATATCGTGGTTCAGTGAAATGGAGAGTACTATTCTTCCTTTTTTTTGTTATTAGAGTGTCTCGGGTGAGATCGGATAATGGCGGATGGCCATGGAAAGCTCAAAGAATAGTATATGTGCATTGTGTTACATTGACATCGACATTGAGAGCTCTGTTTCTTTGCGTCCAAGCTGATTGACTTCAGCTTCCAACGCAATGTTTGCCAATTCAATTTGAAGCACATTCGAGATGAGCTCTGTCCATCTTGTCTCCAAGGAAGTTAGCTGCTGTCCAACACGCAGCTAAATACAAAGCAGTTTATGAGAAACAGAAGCAGACGCATAAACACCACTTACTTGAGATTGCTTGCGTTCTCTGTTGACTTCTGTGGTTCGCTCTTTTAACTCTTCCAGAGCCAGTTCGAGTTGCTTTGCAGTCGATTCAAATAAGTAATTATGTATTCTCCAAGCATTTGGTCCATATGTCTGAAGCAATGCGACGTTACTGTGACTAATCGCGTGCAAGAGCTTCGTAAAAGCGATATAGGGTGATCGGATGTGAGATAAATACCGTATGCGTTGATGCTCGAGTTGAGCTTTTGCGTTGTTCAATGCGGCTCGCCAGTCTTCCTCGGTTGCTGGTTGAGATGTAGGGGCGGGGAGTTGATACCGAAGACTGTCTAATAGAGGGATCGGTTGGTGGGATTCGACTCGCTCAATTTCGGCTTTCAATAATGGATTCTTCTGTGTCAAGTTTTTGAGTACATTCCTGGTATAAGAGCTGGGAAACGCACTGTGAATAACTGAAATGGTGGGGGCACTAAGGGATGAAGGTTCTGAGTGGGCTTCGACTCAAGAGCTATCTCTTGCTCGACCTTGTGCCGTAGATTAGGATTCACGTCTAAGTCATTGTCATAGTATGGGAGAGAGTCAAAAATTTCTTGAGCAGCCATCGAAGGCGTCCAGAAGGTTAAACGTGACGTGACACAATGACGGTCACATTTCATTCACAGTGTCCTCCGAGTCCATGTTCGTTCGAGCTGCAAAGACGTGGAGGACTACAGGACGGCGGCGTATCACTACTTCTGGGCTGCCATTAATCCGCCCATTACACTCTTCCTCGTCTTCTAAAGGTGCGCACACTCTGTTATGCAAGGTGCACCTTGTGCTAATTATTTCCTCTAGCTTCCGTTCCACCATTCACCGAACCCACTTCCCCAAACCCGACCCTAGCAAAGCACGCACAGACCACCGAATCTCTGCACCATTACGGCTCCTTTCTGATGCAATCTCTGCCCAAATTCGTGCAACAGTTCTCCGTGCTAAAGGATGAACTTACATTATACATTCCTCCTTCGGCTGTCATTCCCGTCCTCACCTTTCTCAGAGACCACTCACAATGTCAATTCAAGAGCGTCGTGGACATAAGTGGTGTCGACTTTCCAGAGCGCGACAAGAGATTCGAAATCGTGTATCATCTTTTGAGTTACAAATTCGCCGGGAGGATTCGAGTAAAAACATACGCCAGCGAAACTGATGCCGTTCCCAGTGCCGTATCTGTCTTTCGTGGCGCGGACTGGTCAGCATTTTTTTGAAACTCTACGCCCCACTACTAACCATACCCGCTAGGTACGAGCGTGAGGTGTGGGACCTGTTTGGAGTCTTCTTTGAAAACCATCCGGACTTGTGAGTGTGATCAACACGCACCTCACAGTAATGAATTGACCAGTGTTGCAAAAGGCGCCGTATATTGACGGATTATGGTTAGTTTTAGGTCTCTTACATCTGCAGTGCTGACCCCCATCCAGGATTCGAAGGCCACCCCTTACGAAAGGATTTCCCACTGACGGTTAGTTGAAAGTTGACATTTTCGAAGAATTGTATTAAATGCCCTCCAGGGTTATACTGAAGTGCGTTATGACGAAGAGCGTAAGCGGGTTGTATATGAACCCCTCCAACTCACACAAGCATTTCGGTGGGTTCCGCGTCTACGTTTCCCGTCGCATTGACGATTATTGACACATCTCAATCAAAGAAACTTTGAAGCGTCTTCGCCATGGGAGATGGTTGGAGATGGTTCTGAAGCACAGAGACCGGAAACCCTCAAGCCGCTACCCCCGCCTGCACCTGAGCCTTCGAAGAAGTAGTGAATGTGTCGTTGAATATATATTTTGCACTTGCAACAGTAGAAGTAACTTGGCAAGATGCTTAGTCATCCAAATTACTTGGTCCAAATTGGGAGGTTGCACCTGCACAGAATCTGCCGTCGTACAACGGCGAAGACCAATCTCGGCGTCCGCAACCTCAACCTGGGGCGAAAAGAACTAGGTCAGCTCATTGCAGTTGCTGGAATCTCACTGTCACTAAGGAGTGTGCCTCTGACGACCCCTCCGTATTGTACCAACTATCCGTGTTTCTTCACAATTCACACAAAAACGAAGTAGCCCACAGCATAACACAGAGCATGCATGGAGTCCGACGGACTCCAGGAAGATGCCCCGTTATCAACATCAAGCGTTCCACGTACTCCTTCACCTGAGCCAGTCACTCAAGCGCAAGCCACACAGACGGTAGACATCGAAGTGTCTAATCAGAGCGCAGATACTATCGAGGCAAGGCATACTGATGAGTTAAAGGCGAGTGGTTCCGAAACTCTCGTCCCGCCACCACCTGCAACTGGCGCAAGCAACTCAATTCCGGTATCTGTGACACCGACACCGGGGGGGACGACACAGAAGCGTTTCAGTGCCGTGAACATAAATAAGAAATTTCTGGAAAAGAATTCATCTACATCGAGCTCAGCGGCCGGCCATGCAACACTAGGAGGGACGAGTGGAAAAACTGGCAATGTAGTTGGTATGTTGCTCAAAGGGTTATACAGAATGACTCCTTATACAACCGTCTAGTACGACCAACCCCGCAGACTGCCCAATCCCACTCGCGGCTTGTCACAGCAAAACTAACTGCTGTTCCATTGTCATCGGCCTCAACCGGCCAAGGGTGGTCACGACCTAATTCCGCTACACCGCCCGCCGTTCCACCTCTCACATCTAGCAGTTCGGCAAGCTTGAATCCGACACCTGCGGCTGCTTCCACTTCGCATGGTGCCCCACACCTTCCAGTTGCAGGAAAAGTCATACAGCCTCAAGCGCGACCGCCAAAATCGAAAGCGGACAACTCTATTTCGAAGCCTGCGTGGGGAAGTGTGCCTAGTGGAATTCAAGCTACGACGATCAGGACCCAATCAGACTTCCCAACTGCGGCAGAGGCATCCAAAGGTCAGATAAACGAGACTGTGTATCAACCGCTCGCGTTTAAACCCGTCATAGGCGCTATAGCGAAGCCCCCAGACCTGAAGCATGCAGCGGAGGTTGCTGCTCAAAAGCAAGCGAGAATGGAGACAGCTGACGCATTCCGCGGAGTTCACCTTGACCCAAATGCACACCACTGGGACGAGGTATGTTCACACATACTGTTTTGCTCTGGTATGTAGTTGAAGTGTCCGTAGATGGAAGAGGACGACAATGACTTCTTAAACAATGTCATCGAATTTGGCGACGGTAGACAGTACAAAATCCTGGTTGAGGAGTCGCTGAATGCTACTGATATTCCACGAGAGGGGGGTGGTGAGGCTCGAAAGGGCTCAAGTAACGGCATGGCCCCAGACACTCCGGTTAGCAAGGAGGAGAGGTTTGCCGACGATTTTGACCGTAGCTGGCCTAGATCGAAAAACCAAACCGCATTTGTCCCTCCTGTCGACACTCAGACACACCAACAATACTCAGCGACTGCAACAGCCGTACCTGGCCCTTCGAGCGCTGGAATCTCACCATCCACCGAGTCCTCTCATTCGCGTGTCTTGTTTAACGAGCGGTTGAATAGAATGGAGCCGTACTCAAATGGCTATCGACCTGCTGGACCACACGGTGCAGCGCATGCCACTCATCGGCGTGGCAGCGATGGAGAACCATGGCGGTCGCGCGACATTCCGCCGCATGCACCTCTCCAAGGCGTACAGGTCTTGCAGAAACCAACTTCTGCAGTATTACACGATCCTGTTGACACTGGAAATGTGGCTCAAGGAGTCGGACCCATTGGCGAGGAACGGAAGGAACGGGAGCGGGATCGACAAAGGAGTCGACGAGACTCGAGTGGAATGCCTCCGCCTGCTGTACCACAGCATCGAACACCGTCCACTGATGCAGATAGGCGTAGTCAGTACAACGCACCAGGATTACCGCTTGCCTCACCCCTCGGACAAGATAGGCAATTGCACCCAGTGCATGACTCGAAAGGCCCTTCAGGTTCCCGTGCACACCCTTTACCTGCAGCAGGACCGTCGTCAGCCAGGGGCGATGATTCAAGGGATGTTGGCAGGCAGCTTCCACCGCATCTAGCTGAGTTGCCTCGGTCACCGGCTACGCGAAAGCTCTCAGTTCGAGACACACCTGCTCATACCCACCCAGCTGTGCATAGCTCAGTGCCGCCGTCAGCGGACGGGAGCGCAATGCAGACGATACCTACATCACCCAGTCTCACACAATCGTCTTTGCACAACCTGTCATCTCCCGTCATTCCGTCAAGTGGTGTTGAAGACATCCAGAAAGTTTTCTTGCAAACGAATGCCGAGAGGGCCAAGCAGAGGCGGCAACAGGAAGAAGAGGAGAGGATGAAGGTCCAAGAGCGAGCCAGAAGAAAAGCAGCTGAGCTGGAGGCAAAGATGGCAGCTTCGAGCGCATCTGCAAATGCGAGCAAACCTCCGTCGATGCCAAAGCAGGTGCCGGATGTACCGAAGACAACAGAAGACGACGTAAACTGCATTATTCTCGTGCCGTGATACTCTTTATACTAATTGCTTATTTGCAGATGAAAGCGTCCGATTTACGTGCAGAAACAAACAAACTTGTCTCTGAAGAGCCACTCTCTCATCGTACTGAGTCGAGCATTCCAATTGAAGAAACATCCCACCATCCTGGCGGTGCTCATTTGGCATCGCCGTCATCATCGACGATGGCTGGTGGAGAGCGCCAACCTCCGGCTTCAAGCTCCTCACCGTTACTCTCTCGGCGGGTTATCCACCCAACATCGACGGCAGAACAGGTGGAATCTTGGAGACGTAAACCTCCTCGTCCGGTGGTCACTTCATCCATGAATGAAAGGAGGGGTCCGACTGCGCCTCTGGCATCAATAATTCAGGAAAGCGAGTCGTTAAGCGTGCAGCCTGGCGAAAAATTGGAAGTTGTCGATTTCAAGGACCTAGCGAAACTTATTGATGGTAACACATCACATGAGCATGAACAGCCAGCCATCTCGTCACCTCGAAAGAATTCTAGGCTAGTTGCGAGCGGTTTCTTTGGAGACATCCCAAACACAACGACAGGTCTTAATGACCCACCACATCGGAGACATTCAGTCACGCAGAACTTCGCAGGCGCCGCAGCCCACGAGGCAAACAATAAGTCTACGCCATCTGTCATTGCGCGACCGGCCAACCAAGCTACTACGGAAGAGCATCAGTTCGATCATTCTGAGGACCACGACCCTACTCCTTCAGAACATCCTGCATCCTTTACTCAGACATCCGGTTGGACAAATTCGCAGTCACACTCTTCGGACGGACCCGCATCTCCAGCATGGTCAACGCAAGGTTCGTCCCATCTGCAGGCTCTCAGATCACCTCGAAACGCAGCCTATCGGGAGGCACCAATATCTGCACTGAACGATGTTATGTCCCGTATCAAAACTGCGATGCAATCACCCTCGACGTCAGTCGGAACAAACGATGAGAGAGAGACCATTGAACCATCGTCCCCACAGTCTGTAGCGCAAAGGCCACCCGTTACGCAGTCAACAATGAATGGATTACGTTGGGTACCTCCTGCCCGCAGACCATTCTCTCGATCGATCCCCCATGAGTTATTCGCAACCCAAACGGAACCTCCTAGGAGTCCACCACCAAACATGGACAAAGTCATCATCCGACTCCCCAAGGTGTCCAAGAAAACTGAGCAGCTTTCCAGGAGACAAATTAGCCTTTGGAAGTCGCCGCCTGCCCCAATACGACTTGAATTCTTATCATTTGATCCCCCTGTGGAAGGCATGTCAAAGCGGACATTATCATTAAATGATGTCCTGTTTGGCAAGCCTCTACAGCACAAATCGCCGCACTTCAAGAACGCCAGGATCAGATACAAAGTCGTTCTACCAAAAGGCAGCCAGATTCGAAACGTGCAGCCTGGAGTTGAATCAACCCCCTTGACTGGCGCAAATCCACGAGTCAATATCCCAGTTGGCACGGCACTTGCGCCACAAAGGCCTGGGGTAACAGGTGCATTTGGAAAGCCAAAACATGCTGAGGATACCAGTTGGCGTAAAACTACAATCAGCCAATCCGCTGAATCCAGTTCTCTGCCAGAACCGTCTTCCGGAGACCAGCTGGATGTGACCAGTGTTTCACCACCACCTCAACCTCCGTTCCAAGCAGAAAACTCGAATTCGGATATGTCTGCCAAACTAACTCCATTGAAATCGAAAGCGCAACTGAAAATGCCAGTTGGAGCGGACGTCGCGTTCTATCGAGATGTGAGGAAAGATGCGGAAGGTGCGAGTGTAGCCCGGTCTGTAACATTCACAGTCACGAGTGAGTTAGACCGGCCATCCCAATCGTCTCCTGTTACTGCTTCAAATAAAGCAGTTGATCAAAGTACAGCTATTCCACCGTTGGCAAGTGTGTCGCGCCCGGCGGAACCATTGCATGTCGGGGATGTTGTCACTAATTTGGCGACGCCCGAGAGGGCAGTGGAAGGAAAGGACGTTGCACTGTCAACTTACTCCTCGGATGCTCCAAGGTCATCCATATTAGGACCAAAAGTGGAGGTCAAAGCTCCAGATGAACCGGTAAATATTTTCAGCTTTCCCACGAGACATGTGCTCATGAAAGACATCTCCCAAAGAAAACATCATCGGCAAGTGATGCCAGAGCAATATCCCCCCCCTCCCAAACCTCGGTATCGACCTCCACGTGGGGGAAATCGCCCCTTGCATTTTCGGTCAGGGAACTTACGGGTAGAGGGCCAGATCCCGCACATCTGAAAGCAGTGTGGTCTCAAGCGTCAGATAAGAAAACAAGCCCTTCAGTCAACTCCTTGAAAGGGATTGCCGATGACTTACCAGCGGTACCTTTCACTTTGCAAGAGGTAAAATCAGAAGATGGAGGAACACCTCCTCCTGCGCCTCCCGCGCCGTCTAGAATGTCTGCATCGGATGTGACGAGGGCCTTCCAGACTGTACCTCCTGGCCACGCCAACTCCTCCACTAACTCCTCTGCTCCAATCGGCTCAAGAACCAACACGTTTGTGCCACCACCGACATCTATCAATGCGCACGCAAGTCCACATTCACCGGGGCTAAATACGAACGTTCGACCTGCGTTCGCCGCGTATCCATCTCCTATCACTACACATTCGCCGAGTCCGACAATGATGTACTCACACCACTTATCACCTGCTCCCCTGCAAGGAAACCCTGGTTCACCATATGGTCAGCCGATGTGGATGCCGATGTCAGGTCACATTTCGCAACCATCGCCTCCACAGATGATTCGGCCTCAAGCATCACAATCGCCCTACACTGCCCCGATGTTACCATATCCGTCACCAGGTGCAGCTGGTGGAATGTATGCAGTTCCTCCCCAACCCAATGGGCAGTCTCCTGTGGGGCACTATGTCAACGGATCGCATAATCGAATGCAAATGATCAGCCCCGTCATGCCGCATGCAACTGCAGTCCACCACATGCCGATGTACACCCCAAGCCCTGTTTTGATGCATGCACATCCATCTCCTGGTACGCCTTTGCCCCAACCGTACCCAGGCGCTGTAGGTATGGGAAGAGGTACCCTGCCGTCGCGACCCTCCTACGAAGGTCGTCCAAACCTAGCACCGATGGCTCAGCCAGCCTCCGGTGGACGCTTCCAGAACCAGAACCCACCGTACACATCTGTACCACCTGCATCTTTCGTCCGACCAACTTGGTAATCCTGATGGTCTGCTTTCTTAATGACACTGCTCTGTGATACGTTCCACTTCATGTTCATTTGTTTCTTATAGTATTTCAAGCCTTGTTTTCGGTTTCCTCAGATGTTTCAAAATACTCATAGTGTTTGGTTCATATAGTATTGCCGCGTGACCCTTGCAATTTCGAACGCGAAATATTACTCTAACACTAGGCGTGCGCTGCTCGTACTGCCTGTTCGGCTGCCTCGTCGAGGTCGTCGAAAGCGACAATTTTGAGGCCAGATTCCTTGATCAATCTGCAAAGCGTCAAATTTTGTGGTACACAAATTCTGGAAAATACTCACTGCTTGGCTTCAGCTTCCTTGGTGCCCTTCAATCGTACAATTAACGGGACTTTGACAGACAGCTCTTTCGATGCTTTAATGACGCCTTCGGCAATGTAATCGCAACGCATAATGCCTGCCGACAGGTTGGCTGCATTAATTTCAAACACGTATCACAAAACGCACCTCCGAAGATGTTGATGAAAATGCTCTTGACACCTTTGTCAGAGAGTAAAATTTCGAATGCTTTCTTGACGGTATCCGGCGTGGCACCCCTTGTCTAAGTGTGAGCAAGGCTGAGCACTACAGCAAATTTATCTCCTACCCTCCACAGTCCAAGAAATTGGCAGGCTGCCCACCGTGGAGACTGAGAACGTCCATTGTAGCCATAGCCAACCCGGCGCCATTGACCAGACACCCAACACTGCCGTCGAGCTTGATAAAGCTCAAGTTATACTTCTGGGCTTCCACTTCTGACGGCTCCTCCTGACTGATGTCCCGCAGCGCAAATATGTCCTTCTGACGGAATTCGGCGTTGTCGTCAAAGCCAAACTTCGCGTCCATGCTGCAAGAATCAATGAAGGCACCGTTGATAAGAGTTAAACAAGACAATTACCACAGGACCTCTCCTTCAGCTGTCTCGGCCATGGGGTTGATCTCGATCTGCGTGGCGTCCTTCTCTTTGAAAATCTTGTATAACTTTTGGAAAATATCAGCGGCTTGCTTTTGCGCGCTCTGTCCTTTGAATCCTAGCTTATGTGCAACTTCCAATGCCGTTTCATGGCTAAGTCCCTTGGCGAAGTCGATGGGTGTTGTGACAATTGCGTTGGGGTCCTTTTCAGCGACTTCCTCGATATTCATACCGCCTTGATTCGAGGCGACGAGGACAACGCCTTGTGTTGCACGGTCATTCAAAACGGCAACATAATATTCATGGGTAGGATCACGACGTTCTGCCAGCATAACCTGGATGAGGTGAATTCGGGGCTGTAATCGAAGCGGCGATATTTCTTACAGCATTGCACAGTCGACCCTTTTCGCCGGTTTGCTTTGTGATGAGATGGGAACCTATCATCCTGGATGCATAGTCTCTGGCTTGCTCTGGGCTGGTAAAATATGAGGCGATTCATGAGCCGAGAAGATACATGCAGCTCACCTATCCACAGTGTGCACTCCGCCTTGTAGGCCAGTGTCAAATTTCCCTTTCCCGCGGCCACCAGCGAGGACTTGCGCTTTGATGACAAGATTCTTACTGCCTGAAAAAATGGTGAGGCAGGAAATAGAGAAGGAAATTGAAACCTGCATCATACCGAAATTCTTCGCAACTTCATAAGCCTCTTCCGGAGATTTTGCCGCTATGCTCTTCGGAGTCGGGATTCCATACTAAATGGTCCTTAGTCGAGATCACGAGAGTAATTTTGAAAACCAGGCATACCGAATTCAATAATGTTACCGATTGGTACTCATGAATAGATAGGAAGCGTTTCTGACCAGCAGTAGCAGCCTGAAAAACATGGGGATCAGTAACGAACTGGTTGCAGACAGTTGCCTTACTGACACGCGATATAGGATGTGAGGCGAATTTGCGAAGGGACGAGAGCATTGCGGGGAATGGTGAGGACGGTGAGGAGAGTGCAATAGAACGGCGGAGGCACGTGCAACTCGACGCGATCCCGGTGCCAGTATCCTGCCAATTTCAGGTGGCAACTCTGCCCGCTCATGGGCAAACGAAAGTTGTCAGAGCCGTACTACGACTCTGACGGTCAAGAGATCTTCCACGTTGGTAAGTAAAATCAACCATTCCCTATTCACTATATCGTAGTCTCTGCAGAGGTCATCACCAGAGCTAGAGTCGCCGAGAACAAGAAATACGTGCGTTCGCCTCGTCCGACCCGCTCTTTTGTGGAATTAATTATTTCTGACTATTCTTCAGGAATATCGCGTGAAGGTTCGCGTAGCCATCTCTTACGTCGACGCGTTCTAACGGATTTTCGCAGTGGGCAGGTTATGGTTCGGGTGAGGATAGGTATCGTTTGCGTTCCATAATTTAGAATTTTTTTGCTCATTTCTTGAAGTTGGGAGCCCTATGGCAATGTCGAAGGCTGCACGCGTTTATTAAACAGCTTTTGGAAAGAAGTGGGTATCGAAAAGAAGAGCCGACCTGCAGCGATCGGGCAAGAACTCACTCCTTCATCTGAATGGATAAGTTGGTACATGGCACAAACGGTGCTTATTGGCGCTAATAGAATGCACAGAAAAAGAGAGAGAACGCTTTTCGAGAGAATACGACGAACTTGAGGAAAAGAAAGCCAAGAAACGTCAGAAACGCAGGGAAGAAAAAGAGAACAAAAGAAGGAAACGCGAGCGTGAACACGTACGTTAATGAATCTTGCAACAACGGCAGGAGTTTGTGTCATAACTTTCGCAGGATGCAACAAAGCTGGCGGTGAAGGGCTCTCACCGCACATCCTCATCGAAGCTTCCTGTGAAAGGAGCAGACGCACAAGAGCTAGATTCTGTGAGCGAATTTTATTTCACAGAGTTCAATTGTGCTCACAGAGGCGCCAGGAGCAGTCTGATGACGTACCTCTCATGAATTCACAAAATAGTAAGTCATCGCTCAAAGGCAAGGCGAAAATCTCGACACAACCAGGCGCAAGTGATACGACTAAAAGTGTATGCCTCAACCTTGCCAGCTTATTCTTGTCATCTGATCTACGAACATGAAGGCTGCTTCTGACCCTAAGGGGAAGGGGAAAGTAACATCGTCAACGGCGGATGTTGATGTCCAGGATGGACCATCCCCGCACTCCCTGTTTGATGACCTTATCGATAAGCCCAGCGAACAAACACCAACAACTCCAGATCGTCCTACTTCACCTATGGATCCTGAGAAATCAAACTCGTCGGACTCCTTATTTGGGAGCTCACCTGAGCAGCCAGTCAAAGCTACAGATGTTCCCTGTGTTCCAGATGTTGCGAAACCGAAGTCCGATCCAAAGGCCTTACCAGCCCATGTCCAGCGGAAAATCAACCCCCTCGTCAAAATGGCCCCTGCTCCCCTCATTCGAAATGTCTCTGCTCTGTCAACCAAACAAAAGATCACAGGAGAAGTCATCGGAGGACAGCCTCAACCGGTGAAAAACAAATTTTCGGGGATGAAAATTCCAAAGAAACCCCTTCCAGCCGTACCTTTATCCCAAACTCAATCTGAAGCAAGTCATATCGTCGATCACACACCTGAAGGTCATATGGAGAGTCATACTAGCGAGAACAACGCCGGTCCGTCTTTCGGAAACCGTCGAGTTAATTCCCTTCAAGAACGCAGGTTTGTCCTTCTCGAAATCGAGTTTTGGTATTTTCATAGTTTGTCACAGACCCAGCATTGCATCACCGACCGAACCGAGCGCATCAAACCGTGTGGTTTCAGACAATGACGTTGAAAACTTGCTTGCAAGCATTGCTCCACTTTCGTGAGTACTTCGGTAGCGTCTACAGGTGCCTTTACTCAGTGATGATCAGTGCTGTGGCCGCGCAGAAGGCGGATGTTTTGAGGTAGAGAGCGCGATCCACTATCCCTGCCAACAAATATTTATTTATGCTTAGGGAGCCAAACGCGGAGAAGAAGCAGCAAACAATTCCTGTGAAACAGCTGAAGTAAGTTTCGCCAAATATGTTACCTCCTGGTTCCTAGAGTCACTGTACCACAGGTTTGAGAAAAAGTGGAAATGGACAGGAGAATTATTCGTAGACATCGGTGTCCAGAAAGCCGAACGCCTTTGCGAGGTTTCTGTCGATGAACCGTCCGAACACGTTACGAATGGTTTCCGATTGAACATGATTTTTAACGACATGGACTCAATCCGTCTCACAAAAGTCTACACCAAGCCTGAGCTCTCGGTCATACTTGAGGGCCTTCGAAGGGTGGATCAATGCGCGAAAGTTTCTGAACATAAAGAAGCCGATAAGGAAGCCTTTCAAAATTTTGTGAACTACTTGGAGAGGGGTCAACTCGTGCGTATTTATCTGGTTTGAAGTGACGATCAAGATGGACGTAACTTTCAGGTCACTTGCAGTCCTGTTGTAACTATCCATGGACAAGTCGCCGAGTTTATCGTCTTTCCCTCAAGTAACACAACTATGTGCTCTCGCTTGGAAGTGCCACCGTTTCTTTGTAACACTGGTAACTTGGTGATTGCACTGCTACCTTGGCGAGTCTCCCCCACAATTTATAATGAAACCCGCCTTCGATCCAGTGGAAAGACGATGTTACCTATTGGTATGGACAACCAAACGGAGATTTTGCATGCTAATACCAAATCACGGTATGACTATCAAATGGCCTTGGATCACCTACGTCTTCCCGAGGAACTTGTTACATTCATGCCAAGGCGACCTTACTGTGTCTGGGCTACACCGATAGAAACAAAGCCTACGAATCATGGATGCACGTTTGCACCAAATCTACAACGTGACACCGAAGCCCTGCTCAAAGTAATGAAGGAACTGCAGGCTGAGAATCGTGGCTACAAAACAGATATCAGGGTCGTTTTCGTTCACGTTGGTGCATTGTGCGACATGATTCGAAACCTTCCCGCTATAATGGAACGTCGAATGAGACGTCCCGAAATCCAGTTTTGGACCTATGGATCTCATGAATCGGTGGAGCCAGCACGGTGGGGTAGTCGTGAAATCTTTCCAGTGGGTGAGTATATAATACCGCTGTCGACTTCCAACTTTCTAAATGAAAACTAGGCGGTATCGTCACTTTCACACCAAGTGCACTACTCGAAGATCCTTGGGGCATCGAATTGCTCATTGGGAAGATTCATCAACACCCTTTATGGGACTGTTATGTATTGCCTTCTGTTCTCGGCTTATTTGCGAAGTCGGCATGCTTGGGCGATGACCCGATGGCAGTTTTTGACGAGTGAGTTCTAGTCGGCCTGATTTACATTCTCCTTCTCAAAGGAAGATAAATATTAGGAACCCATTCCTGCTTGGCAGCATCTTGGCTCTTATAGAAGAAGGAAGATTAGCGCTGTTACGAACACCACCGCTCAATCGACATAGCACCCGCGATGAATTTTCTGCGTGGATTGATTGGCAATTGTCGCTGTTGCATAAGAAACCCCGAGAAATCCTCGAAGACATCCTTGGAGAATTTTCTGCCGGACATGCGAACAAGTCAGAATCTCAAGCGCGAGATGTTATTGAACTTGAAATTGTGGCGAGCCTGAGGGCGATGCAAGTGCAACCTGTTATTGCAGACAGATATAGGCGGTTTGTTGTCATTAAATCATCGCAAGATTCACATATTCCTCTCGACAAAGATTCGGTACGTAACCTCTGCACATTCCTGAAGCCCATAATCAACTGAATTGTTCAGGTTGAATGGAGAACACTTGAGGACTTTGATTTTAGGGACGATTTTTTTATGAAATGATTTGAGGCGACGACACATAAACATGCGTTGCAATATACTCATTTATGTACGCGTTTACACTGTATTTTGCGAAATATTTTGCCATAGCCGTCGAGTGTCTTGATCATTTGATGACAGAAATCGACATGCGTGGATGCGCAAAATAGTCAGTATGACGAGTCTTTAGCTGGAGTACTCCGCAGCATCGGTGGAGCAGAGGGGGACACTCGTAAATCAGATTCTCATCCGCTCGTCGAATTGACTTCAAGGGACGTCGGGTATTAAAGCACCTAGGCCGTGAGCGTACAACATGTTGAATCGAATTCGCGACGAATCCGTCGAACACTGTCGCAAACAAACAAAATCCACTGGCACAGGCAATTGGGCACAGGGAACCCGCAACTTAAGGTCTTTGGCAGCCGACGGCGAGGGTGAACTAAAGAACTGTCAGGTCACAAGTCACTCCCAATAGAATTTGGCAGTACTACAGTAGTAATGACAACTGAAGAAATATACACCGGATATAAGGCGGTTAGGCGGTGTTTGGTTTGCGTGGTGGTGACAAACTGCGTTATACAAGTGTACATAAATTTCTCTTCTGTTCTCAAACCATCATCGCGTGGAGGAAGTGTGGCAAATACCCATAGAACGCAAGGCGTTATAAGTCCATAAGCGCACCAACCATTTGCACCTCACCCAAGGCTTGGAAAAGAACGAAGCAGGCATTATCCCTACGTCCATAGGTTCATGGTCGCACGGAAACGTACCGCATCGGAAGCACTCCTCCCCACTCGTGCACCGAAGCAAGCGCGAATGACGGTTAACCGATCGGAGGCGGAGCCAGACGTCCGCGCCAGCCCCTCAAACGGCGAAGGGTTACTATCACGGTGGGTTTCTCTAATGAGAGAAACGTTAGACTATATCATTGGCAGTATGTACACGTCCGCCTTTCAATGGATCTTGCTGTTAATTCTATTTAGGGGAGCCCAACCTATCCTCCGATCTGTCCAGTAATCCCCCCTCGCCACCTCCCCTCAGACCTCCAAATCCTGCGCCGCTACCACATGTTCTCCCACCTCGGGGTGCTATTCCACACTTCCAATTTTCGCCTCCTACTCCACAATCCTCTGATTCGCAATCAAATCCCCAATCTAGACAGACCAGATATTCGACAACAACACCAAGTTCACCTGGCCCTTCATCTTTGCGTAATTTAGATCCTTCCCATGACAAGCTGCAGTTAGCACTGTCCAGGTCGAACATTCCAGCACGGCTGACAGCCGGAAATGGTGTGCTTATGAATGGTGTGCATAAGAAATATCGACAAAAGGAACACATATATTCAAAGACGGTGCGAGGTTTTTATTACAGTCCAGTCAGTATTTTGACACACCTGGATGAAAAAGCATAAAACGAAAGTGAGAGAAGCATTGGAATTGAGACTATTTCAAATGTCATGTGTCAAAGGTTTCATTTGCGCCATACTTTCCTAAATTCTAAACTTATATTTAAACCAGGCTACTCGTCCGATTTTGCCACCTTTCGCGGTTTCCTGGCGTACAAACAACGATTGGAAGAACTACAGGCTGTATCATCGGGTATGTGCCTTGTTTAATGTTCATTCCATTTCTGGTCCGACGTCGTTCCTAGTGCGCTCTACGTCAAAGCCACCGGATGAACGTTCCATCCTCAATCCAGTCAATGTCGGTATTCTCAAATTTCAGCAAGACCACTATCGTATTAACGCTTTCGAAAGGATGTATTTTTGGAGCGTGCCATTCAAAAGGCTCGGAAAACATTTGAGAGTCCCAAACCCCCCAAGCCATTTTTGCCGAACATTGACCAACTCAAACTGTCGATCCGTACAAGGAATGAAGAGATTGACAGACGCCTACACCCAAAACGACCCTCATTGCCTTCGGCACTCCCACCGGATGCGAAAGCCGAGGCCGACAGATTTCTGCAAAAGCAAGGCATAGTCTCGAAGTTGGAGAAAGAGCAAGTTACGAACAGGGATCTGGATCGCCTGCGTCCCGGACAATGGCTCAACGACGAACTTATCAACTTTTATGGCCAGATGATCTTGAGTCGGTCAATAGAAGCAGACGCAGCGAAGGAAAACGGGAAGACGTATCTAAATGTCCATTACTTCAGCACATTCTTCTGGCCGAAGTTGCAGACGGGATACGAGAAGAGTCGTCTTGCAAAGTGGACGAAAAAAGTGTGTCTTTCTAGATTGGATAAAATAATGTAGAGACTAAATACTTTCACAGGTGGACATATTTTTAAAAGATATCGTTTTGATCCCAATAAATCACGGCAACGCGCATTGGACAATGTCGGCCATTAACTTTCGCTGTAAACGAATCGAATCATATGACAGCATGCTGTTGGACCGCTCTCAGGTCTACAAGGTACACGACTTCCGAAGTCAGCCGTCGTCGTATTCTAATGACGTTCCACAGAGTCTTCGAATGTATCTTGATGAAGAGCATAAAAACAAGAAGAAAAAGCCATTCGATTTCACAGGTTGGGAGGACTATGAATTGGAGGTAAATCTGCCAGTTGATGGAATTCGAGTTTCCCTCACGTTTCCCGCAGGATACCCCAGAGCAAGAGAATGGGTTCGATTGTGGTGTTTTCACGTGTCAGTTTATGGAGTCTCTATCGCGAGGAGAAGAGTCATTCGGTTTCACGCAGCGCGATATGCCATATCTTCGCCAGCGCATGATTTGGGAAATTGGGCACGCAAGGCTGTGGGACACGTCATAATTTAGCATTGTCGGCATTTATCTTATTCCAACTCTTATTCATTTCGGTTCAATTTTGATATATAGTATTGCAAGGGGTGTAGAAAATGCAGTAGTAAGGTGTATTAGTTTCCGTCCGCTTGTGGAATACGTCGAGCAGAGTAAATATTATCGTCGGAACCACCATACTACAATGAAGAACCAGAAAACAATGATAAGAAAAATGATATACCATAACCAGCGACAGCCTTGTCGCTCAGCCATGTTGTTCATCCGCCGAAAGGTCCCAGCAAGGATACCGGAGGTCTCTGCAAAGGCATCGTTCTTCGACTTGATGTCAGCATAGTTTTTATGTCTCCAACCGCTGAGTGAGCGCACCATATTTGCTAACTGCACCGTAGAGTCTTTGACTTCGTTGCCTATGCCAATAGTAATCTTGGCGGATGCAGTCAAATTTTACTGGGGATCAAGTAAACGAACTCACTTACGTCCTTCAACATCTTAACCTTTCCGATGAGACCCTCCAGGTTCTCATCATTCTGACCCTCCAAATCATCTGCGTACCGGTGTCCATTTGGTGTATGATCAGGATATGGTGATGACCGCCCGGAGGACGGAGGAGTCTGGCGGTAAAATTCGTTGGATCCTAGAAGTGCCGTACGGTCGCGGAGCGAGCTTTGCGCTTTAAACCTGTAGGCATTCAGATATCAATGGATCATTTGTTATTCACAGATACCAGCCTTTGCGACATGTTCCACCAATAGTCAAGCTTGTTACATTCAAAGGTTGAGCCACGTGCGCGTTGAGGTCGAAAAAATGCGATCGACTTTGTTTGCCGGATGCCGATGCATCGTAAACTCTGCCATCTACAAACGATATGGCAACATAATCTGCGACATTTATCATCGGCTACCAAGAAGAAACTCACGTCTGGTGAATTGCGGCAATGGGAGCGTTTAAGCGAACGCGTACTAGCTGCAGCGGCCAAGAGGGACAAAGATTTGTCCTGGAATTATGATAAGACTAGAGGGGGTGAGGAGAAGAGGTTGCGGAAGGCCTTGGGTGATCCTGCAGTGACCAAGCGGGTGCCATCTTTTGAAAAGACAAACTTCTTCGCTGAGGAAGGCGTTGACTCTGCATCATTGAACGAACTTGCGGAAGTTGCAACTTCTGACCAGAGCTTGGCACCTGGATCGTTTGTGGAACTTCGTCGGTAAGTTATCATGAATTTGTATGCCATATCATACTGACGTGTTATCTGTAAAGTAACGAAATTGTGACCCACGGCGTGGTGATAGGGTCATCCACTGCTGGTGCTCTGTCATTAACCCTCTCACTTATCACGACAGGGGAAATATGGCATCACCGAGATGCTGATATCATGTTCTCTATTCCAGGTTTTATTGACCACGATCTCCTTCTCCGCTGCGGGAAAGATGAGTTGGCGGTTGAGCAGTCGGCCATTGCAGCGAGATTGCAGGTTTTAAAGAAGACAAGAGATTTTGAACGAGCTGTTGAGGCAGCGTCCAACGGCGTGGGCAGGCAGCTACAAGACCTCTACCATCGTGTCAAATCTTCACATCCTGATCACTGGTCGCGCATAACTACAAAAGAGGCGACCAGAATGCTTGACCTAAGGCCAAACTCTCCAGTGCTAATATTATTCGCAGTGCACAAGCATCTCATGAGGCGAAGCAAAGAATTTGTTGCTCATCCAACCTCCTTCCGGCAAACCCATTTATTCGAAGTTCGACCGCAGTCACACATTGACCTCATAAACAAGGTCACCAGATGGGTGCGGACTAATGACCCTGCTCTGTCCAAGTTCGCTGTCAAAGCTCAGAATCTTATAGAGATATCGCATAATCTGGCAACACAGTACAACCATGAACGTCCTACGAAAGCTGACATTCTAATACCTGGCTTTTCTGAATCCAACATCGCCATCATAACTTTCTTAAAGAATTCTTTGGAGGCGACAAGATTTATTCAAGCAAATCCATATGCTGCAATTGTGCCTGCCGTCATTAAATACGTTGGTCGACACGAAGGTGAAATTTCGTCCGCTGATGTGGTTCGCCTTCTTGCCGACATTGGTGTTCGAACCCCTTGGGACGATGGGGCAGCGCAATCCGAGGATACACAGCCCCATGGTGTTTCCCCTGCCATTGCGGATGCAGTTGGAGGTTCACTATCGAATGAGATCGCTGTACCAAGGTTAAGGCACCAAAACAATTCAACCCAGGAGTTCGATTACTGGAGCGATCCATTGAAGACAATGCGACATGACTTTGGCGACATGCCAGTTTATGTGATCGACGACGCGGATGCGGCAGAGCTAGATGACGGTATATCTTTGGAATGCATTCCTGGTGAACCGGACGCTGTCTGGGTACATATTCACATCGCCGATCCCACCAGTATTTTATCCCCCGATCATTCCTTCGCGCAAGAGGCCCGGAAGCGCTTGGAAACACACTATTCCGTTAACGCGATATCACCTATGCTTCCTACCAAGTTCACAAACCAGGGGTTGAGTCTGGGATCTCATACAGGAAAACCGCAAAATGTGCTGACCTTCAGCTGCAAAGTGAATCCCGCTGGGGAGATAGTGGATCACGAGGTCCGAGCAGCAATCGTGAGGCGTATTCATACCATGCTCTATGACGACGTCAACGTCTTACTGGGTGAATGCCCACCTGAAGACACTGTATTTTACCCATTTTCTCTGGCAGCGCAACCGGTCATGCGCGACGTATCGCATGTGATACCACATCGTGATAACTTAGTCACACTCAGAGGTGTCTCAAAGCAACTGATGACTCATCGGAAGAAATTCTCGATGTTTTCATTTAAATTTCCAGGCGCTGAAGTTTCCGTTCAGAAATCCCTGCCGACCATACCAAAGGGACTACCGGTACCCGTTCTGTTTCGCGGATTCCCAGAAATGAACTACAAAGTGGTCCATTATGCCAAAGCGGATTCAGGTTCCCGCGCTATGGTTGCAGAATTCATGAAAGCTGCTTGTCGAATCGCATCGCGTTTCTTGCTTGCGCACGGCGTTCCCGCCCTTCGTCGCAAGGTAGGGATGTTAAAATGTCCGACAGACGATGTCCTTCAACACCTGCTTTCTATGCGAAATGAGGACAACGACTATGTTTCTGATCCTCTGGAAGTGCTCAAGTTTGGCATCCGCGCTCCGCAGGCAGAGTATACACTTGCGCCGGCGGAGCATTGGCAAATGGGTATCCAAGAAGGCGAAGGTTACGTGCGCGTCACATCGCCACTGCGACGATATCAAGACATGGTGGCACATTGGCAAATAAAGCACGCTTTACTTCGACAGCACGGTGTTGTTCACACGGCACCACCTTTTTCCGAGAGTGATCTTATAGCTTTCGCAAGCGAGCTGCGCGTTTTCGAGCGCACGAGGCGCAAAGCGGCAATGTTAAGCCAAACATGGTGGACACACCTGTACATTGATCGCTTTATGCGAGGGCTTGTTGGTGACCGTCGCACACATGACCCACTGTGTGTGATGGATGCTTTCACAGTAACCCTGTCCGCCCTTGACATGCGGACGCGGAACCACCTCCTTACCGTGTTTATACCTTCCCTTGGCATTCTGGGGCGTTTAACGGTGGAGAAGGAACCAAACTGGTCCATTGGGACTCCACTCAAAGTCAAAGTCAAGGAGATGAGCATGACATTGACTCCTAAATTGACTGTGGAGTTAATCTGATATTGAAGTGCTTACTTGTTGGGTTCGGAGTATAATTTATTTTCTTCCCGTGCATTCGTTAAATAGTAAAATTTTGCAGAGTTTGGAAGGAGCATAATGGATACAACAACTCGTCTCCCTAGATCTTATATACAATCCCATCGCTAAGCATCAACTCATTCGCGTCGGCCATGACCTGGCATATAGCAGTTGCTTCCGCAGTCCCAAACAATTGATCCGTTGGCAAGCCTTCATTCAGCATCTCAAGGAGAGTCGCGAGGAAAAATGATTCATCGTCCTGTAGTTTCGTGGCAAACAGGTTTGCGAGACGAGTGCGGAAAACTTGCAAGCTGCGATTATCACTCAGCATCACGCTTGAAAGGAACAAAAATCAGATTCAGACCCACCGTTCAGGTTTAACACCAGAGTCATTTGCGGGAACGCCATCGGCAGGCTTCTCAGCAGGTATCACGACATCTTGGCTTTCGTCCCCCCAAATGGTGTCTTGCGTTGCCCCTTGAGATTGAGCTCTGTCGGGCTTTGGAGCATCAGGCATACGCTGTGGAGGTTCTGGTTCCTCGTCTGACTCTTCCCCTTCGCCCTCTTCTTCGTCACTCTCGCTACCTGGTTGGGCCGCTCCCGTATTCAACTTACGCTTCTTTCTCTTCTCCCGCTTGAGCACCTCTTTAAAGAGTGCGTAGCGGAGAATCTCTTCAGCGACATGTGCATCCTTTTGCTGAACTTTTGGAGAGAGACGTGCCTTGGCGTGGGCTGTCGCCAAACGAATAAGCGTTTCCAACGTACGGGCAGTCAATGGTGAGGTCTTCAAATTGGATCAGTATGATTTGTTGCAATACGAAATATGACAATTACCCGTTTATAATTCTTCTCTGCCTCTTCGTTTCGCAGCTGAGCGTAACAATTCACAATCCAATCTGCTGCGCCCTTGGACAAGACTGGTGCTGGTTTGTTTTTGGCGTACTGGATGTATTTCTTGACGAAGGCGATACTGAGCACCTCTATCTTCTTGTTTTTCTTGCCTTTTTGGGCAGCACCAATACCAACATGTAGCAATGGGTCGTACTTTTCAAAGGCACTCGTTGCTTCGTCTTCTTCCGTATTACCACGGGGATTCTGCGTAGTGGGACCGTCGATGGCAAGAGGCTGTGCGAGCGTGTCATGCGCAGGTGTGCCCTCTTCGACTCCAGGTTGGATGTACCGGTGCATTCGTAGTACATGGTCAGCGATGTGTCTGTCACGTACTTCGTCGACGTCGTCCGTCACAACGAAGAGAAGATCGAAACGTGACAGCAGGGAGTCAGGGAGAGCAATGTTCTTGTGGGGATCTTTGTGCACGTCGTACTAAACGTATTTTGTGAGCAAATAACGGTGAATGGTTTCTCAACGATGACGTACTTGGCCATACACAGGGTTAGCGGCGGCGACGACGCTACAACGAGCATTCAATGATGTATGTATGCCGGCCTTTGCAATAGTAACTGTCTGCTGCTCCATGACTTCGTGTATGGCGACACGATCGATGTCCGACATTTTGTCAAATTCGTCAATGCAAACGACTCCCCGATCTGCCAGCACCATAGCGCCTGCTTCTAACCGCCGCTCGCCTGTGTCTTTGTCTGTTGTGACTGCTGCCGTCAAACCCACTCCTGAGCTTCCTCGACCGGTGGTTGCAATGGCAAGGGGAGCTGTTCCAAGGACAAATCGCAACATCTGTGACTTTGCCGTGGACGGGTCACCAACCATGAGCAAATTAATATCGCCACGGATGTGTGTTCCATTTGGGAGATTCTTCTCTGCACCACCGAGAAGGAGCAACAGGATAGCTCGCTTAATGACGTCGTGGCCGTATATAGACGGCGCCAGAGATGAAGAAAGCAAATTGAATATGTTTGACTTTTTGGAAATTTGATTAATTTGTCGAATATCTGAGGGTGTGAGTGGTGTCTGAGCTATGCCGCCGCCAATCTTGGACGATAGAAGATTGATGTTATTGGCCAACAGAAGCGTTCTGGGACATTGTTCAGTGTCACAGATTAAAAGGTATTGTAATGGTATAACATACTTGAAACCACCCCCACTACCACCGCCCAGGCTTCGATAAACCCCCACAAGCTGGATGCGATCTCCTGGTTTGCACCTATCCACCAAATCGTCGTCCATGATGACGTCCACGCTTCTTGGGAGCTGCCCAGCTGGAGCTCGCTCTGGCATTTCTTGGATGCTAATCCGTTGATGATCTCTGAATACACAGAAGCCAAACTCCGTCTGAAGCATGTGGCCATCATCATCAGTCTGAGGTGTTATAGATGAAGTGGGTGGAAGGTTAGACGTGGACGAAGTCGCGTCGCGATATTCGCGGGCATGGAACAATGACGTCTCCGGGCAATAGTGGACGGACTTTAGCATTTTGGGACGAACTAAGGAGCAGCGAGTAACTATCCCTTCCAAAGATATCATCTTGCTCAGATGGAGAGCTTTCAGTGTTCGTGGGTTGACGTGATGGTCCCCAAAACTACCGCTGAACCCAACTCGATATCCCTTCTCTGAAATATCATACTTCTCCGAATCATATACAGTCTTCACGGTGTTGAGAAGGGCGTCGTCGAAGGCAGGAAGGAAGTCAGTGGGGTTCTTGAGCAGACCGTCTGCGTATTCTCTGTTGTAGTCACGAAGATTGTCGAGGTTGACGATGATACGGGTCTGGTCCTGGCGAAGCATGCCCAAGATGTCTTCTTTGTAGTTATAATGAGGTGATTCCGAGTTCAGGAATTCTTCGAAAACACGCGTTCTGTCGCGGAGCTGTTCATCTGCAAGAACTGGTTCGTCGAGGAGAGACATGATGGTGGCTGATGAGAGGAACGGCACGCGTCCAGACGCGTCAATAAAACGCGAATCAACCAGCCCTAAACTGGCCCCCAAATACCAATTGATTATGCCTAGGTATAGATAATGGATCTCTAAATTACAGACTGCAGCCATCATCGACTCCACTGATCCCCGCCAGATTTCTTCTCCTTACTACGCTTATACACCTCCTTCTCCACTCTTTTCTTCCCCAGTGTCTCGAAGCGTCTCGATTTGTTGTCTCTGCGACCTTGCACCGCAACCTCATCACGGCCATCTTCCAACCCGTCGTTCTCCTCCTCACCATTCACCTCCTCCTCGCCATCCACCTCATGCCGCCTTCTCTTCTGCCCAGATTTCCCACCAGATTTCCCGCCTCCAACAGTGATATTCACGCGAGGCGGTACAGAAAATCCAAATGCCTTCCCAACTTTGACGAGGTCCAGAGCATTCACATCAAAAATCTTCTTCAATGAATAGGATGCATAGGACTGCAGATAGGAGCGGTAACCATCTCGGGCAGACTGATGCAAGAAGTAATTCTTCTGAAGTAACTTTTCCAACTGTGGGGCGAGATGAGCAATGAATCGTTTACCGCAGAGACACTGGCGGTACGTACCTGGCTCTGAACATTCGCGATGCGGTCAGCAGGAAACGTAAACTCATTTAGGGGTACTTTCGCCTCTTTGAGATAACGCAAAAAGCCCAGTTCGCTCTCCAGTAAAAACAATAAACTCTTGCCGACCTTCCCTGCTCGCGCGGTACGACCAACTCGATGGATGTAATCACGGGGATCATCTGGAGGATCAAATTGGACTATCCAATCAACCTTGGGAATGTCCAATCCACGAGCGGCAACATCGGTACATAGCAGAATTCCGGTTTGCGCATTGCAGAATTCAAAGAACGTATTTGTTCGTTTCTGCTGCTTTTGCTTCCCCTTGTATCTACGTCAGCACCAAGCAGTCTACGATGGTCAGCTAGAACTCACATGAAGGTCCAAGACAGGAACATCGATGTAATTTAACAGCTCCGAATGGTATTTGACCGAATTGCAACTGGAGAAGAATACCACTACTTTCTTTTGAAGATTCTTTTTCAAGAAGGTGAAAAGTAGAAGGAACCGTCTGTCAGATGGGCAGACGACATATCCTTGTGAGAGGGTGGTCACGGTACTGGTAGCCTCCTGCTTGTCCACATCGATATGCAGAGGGCCAGGTCGTAATGATATTCGCGCCAAGTCAGTCACCTTTGTCGTTTGCGTCGCGGAGAATAACATAGACTGCCGGTTTTCTGGATGAATTTGGTTCCTTACTGTTGGTTGCGGAAGGGTCGAGGACACGCACCATTGGGGAGGATTGCAATAATTTTTTTCATCTGCTCTTCGAATCCAATCTCCAATATTCGATCTGCCTCGTCAATTACTAAGGCCTTGAGGTTACGAAACACGAATCCTTTTGTATCCTATCGAGCAATTGTGTGAGCCAATGAATGGAGCAACTTTGCTGGCTCTCCTACCATCAAGTGGTCAAGCAGCCGCCCAGGTGTCGCCACTAGTAAATTCACACCCTTTACTAGCTTTTCCGCCTCAGCTCGTCGACTTGCCCCACCAATAACGATTCCGAATGTTTGCGAATGGTGCGCCATCAACTCCTTCGCGACGCCAAAAATCTGCAATGCGAGTTCACGAGTGGGAGACACTATGATGATTCCGGTTCCTTTTAAAACATATCATTTCATGTCACAATAAAGAGACGTTGCATGTAACATACCGTTCCGAGGCTTGAATTTCATGCGTGACAGCAACTCAACTGCAGGAATGAGAAATGCGAGAGTTTTCCCTGACCCCGTCCGCGCAGCACCGAGCACATCCTTTCCGGCTAGTAATGGTGGGATCGATTTAGCTTGTACTGTTGTCATTGTTTTAAAACCCATCTCCTCCAACGCCTTATTCGTTGGTTCAGACAGCTCAAGTGAGGAAAACGGTAGTCCACCGGAGCTGTTTGGCTCGGCATTAGGGACGGGAACTGGCGCTAAAGCATCGTCCGACATGTTCCACGATCTGCTGTGCAGTAGTGAGGTGTGGAATGAAACGAGAGTTTGAACGAGGACAATCGAGAAGACGAAAGCGGGAAACTTGAATTTCGCAGACTTTTTCGTCACGGCATTTGCCGAAGTGACTGTGATCAAACTTGAGTTACTCTGGTATTTGTAGTATTTTTTTGTACTGCAAGTCACAAGAATGCGCCTTACAGCAGAAAGTTGGTAGAGCTTTTCACCTCACCTATGACGCTACGCTGACAATTATAGCCTTTACACAGATTATTATCATTCTGAGCTCCCTGGCGGTAGGCTACCATCTTGGTGCCAAGTCCGGTTTATCGACCGCGACGTTTAAATCCACGGAAGAGGACAGACCTGCCGACACTGCGGATATTGAAAGCGAAGATGAAGAGGAATTAGCAGATGAAGATTTATCTTCGGTGCAAGCAGGTGCATTCGAGCAATGCAAACTGGTATGCACAGTGAATAAGCCCTCAAGAAACCCGTCACTTTACACCTCTTAGGTTCTTTTAGTAAGAACAGACCTCAAGATGTCTTCAGGGAAGATTTCTGCACAGTGAGGCATTTTCACGCTGCTTTCAGAGACTAGTCTAATTATGTTCATAGATGTAGGTGTGTTTTTATCACACTTTCGAGAATGGGGTGTTTAATATTGTCGTCATAAGCCATGCTACATTAGCCTGCTACAAGGCTTTGGTCGCGAAAAATCCACAGGCACGTCAAACTTTTAGGTTACATGTAGAGTACGTTTAATGAGCCTTCAAGCTTGTCCGACATTGGGAAAGGACGGGGTGAGCTCTCGTCATAACGTCTGACAATTAGTTACCGCTCGGCTTACCGTTTTTCCTTCGACCAGTCAAGCGAAAATCGCACTCAGGGTCAACTCTGAAAATGAACTACTGGAACTGGAAGCCATGGCGAAGATCCACAATCTTTGCGCGCGGTCAATACAAGACGCGTCTGTATTTTCTCGCCTTCGAGGCTGCACGTGGAACTGAAGACTCGTTCTCGTCTAGCGGTCGGACCCAAGTGACTGAAGGAAGTCTGACAGTTTTAGGCATTGGTCCAGGTATGCTAAATTTCTGTGTTGACTGCTATGTGTTATATTTAAGACATCGGGCTTTTCCACAGCACCAGTCAAATTGATCAACGAGGTAACTGGTCATCTGAAGCTGCTGTAGGTTGAGGCGCATCGTTTTGCCCTCGTCAACAATTCCTCGTCATTTCGATTGCCATTAGAGACCTCATTCATACCGATGTAGTCATTCCCATATACGTCCGTGGACATTTTCAAGCAGCAAGATTAAATCGAAACAGATATATATCCTTTAATCAACCCACTTGCAAAAATAACATATTAGCGAGTCGATGACAATTCTACCAACGCATCCGCCTCAATTGCGTGGCCAACAAAAATTCGGATGTCCATACATCATTCATTACATTCAGCGAGATGTCCTCCTCGCTCCATTCGCTCCGGCCGCACCAGCACCGTTCGCACCAGCACCCGTCGCACCCGCTGCACCAGTTGCCGCTGGTTGCTGGGGAGCCAATGTGCTTCCTCCCCATCTTCCTATTAGCACTTGCGCATTTTCCCAGACGCGTATCACAGTTGGATTGCCAGATTTCTGCGCTTGGTTGGTGATGAGGGCACTTACGTGTGCAATGGCGTTGCGAGTAAATATTGAGTGGTAATAACGCTGGCGCAGGAAGTGTGCGTAGATGAGGGGAGATAAAAGAGAGTTCTTGCGGATTAAGGCGCCGACAATGACGCGTACAAGAATTACAAGCTCGGCGTATGCGACAACACGCATGGCAGGATCATAGTTGGCTGTGGTACCACGTTAACACAGGACTGAACAGAAAGCAAGGCGCAAGCGTACATTTTATCCACACTTGCACTTTCTTCAACATGGGGTTTTGTTGTGCAGGCTGACCAGCCGCTGCGGGAGGCGTCGGTGGGAAGAAATGTGGCAGCACGTTGGAACGCAAGAACGTCAATGCGTGGAAGAGGGAGAAGATCGCAAATGGGATCAACGAAACTTGGGAGTGTGATGAGGATCAATCGCGAGCAAATAGAACATTCGATGCGTACTTGCTAGGGGTTTTGAGAAGAACCAGAATAGTGCGAGAAGGAAGTACTGGACATTCTGCATGCCCATGTCAGGCCACTGGATGTATTCATGGAGAAGTCGCGCACCTCATCCATAGCGGCTCGTTTTGCGAAACCGGCGTTCGCTTGAGGGGTCTGATAGTAAGTCAGATTGGATTGCCATTGCGATGGACAAAATTAAATCGACATGCTCACCCCAAGAGATTTGCTTGATCGCAATGTACACGTCAGTGAAAATAATGGGTATTGGCATCAACGACATACTAGCAGACGATCGCGTAGCTGACGAGCGCGCCGATGTAGCTGGCTGAAAGACATTAGACGAGTGAGATCAACCTGAGCAAGGACGAGATATGATCTACCTTTATAATAAAGCCCATAGGTTGCGCTCTTGAAAGTCAACCAAGCAAGGAGATATCGCGTAGCTGCTAGGAGAAGAACGAAGTGACCGCCAGCCCAAACATAGTGCTGCTTGATGATTTTTTAGTGAATATTAGAACAATTTTCAATGATATACGGACCTGCGAAGTAGCCATTGAAGAAGTGAGGAGCGGGAACGAGGAGATGATGCTTTTCAACTGCAACGATGCTGCGACGTTCTGACGCACTTCTTCAGGGCAGGTTCCCCTGAAAAGGAAGTGTCGCCACATTTCATAACACGGACAAAGCTCTTGTCAACTTTTCTGGTTGAATCGTCGCCGCTGTGCATGTCGCGTATCCCCGTCCCCGCTCACTCCCCCTCGCTCCGCCCAGCGACCGCACATACTTCCTCGTCCCCAGTCCCCTTCCCAGACCGCGCAGTATCACCAATACCACCGTCGCGGCAACAAACCTCCGCATCTGCATCCATGTCGTCCTTATCCGGCTACAGCAACTCAGTCAACGACACCAGGAAAAAGCAGAGCAAGCGAGATGAAGTGAGTGCGTGTTTCGCGTCGGTATGTTGCATGGCATACGTGGTTGGGCTGTGAAATGCGTGTCGAAAGACACGTGCATCCCATGGTGTCTTCAGACGCACCACCACCATGCCAGGTTCAGCATCCTACGTTTTCATAGGGCGCACGTACTCAGCGCAGACATTATGTCGCCCAGAAAATCCCTCCCGATCTGAGTTAACCAATGCTACTCCTCACCTACAGGCAATCCGAAAAAAGATCGAGTCGGAGCTCGCTCGCAAGCGGACCATTTCAACCCACGGACAGCAACGCAGCAAACGTGGAGGCAAGGTCGCGGTAGCTAAAGGGACCGTCGCTGCCTTGAAACCCAGCCCCGCACTTACGGTGCCTGAGAGCATCACCGTGTCCGATGCCAGCCAGCTGTGCGCGGCAAAGAGGACAGATTGTGTGTTGGTTGTGGACGACGAGGAAGGTCTGAGTGGGATATTCACGGCGAAGGATTTGGCATACCGCGTCAGTTTTCCGATATTGTCATGATAAACGTCATTGAGGAGGGACATCAGGTTTCGGCAGAAGGGCTTGATCCACGATCAACACCCGTCAGCGTAATTATGACGAGACACCCGATGGTGACAAAGGATACCACCAGCGCAACAGAAGCATTACAACTAATGGTCGATCGCCACTTCAGACATTTAGTACACGTCTTTTATATTAAAAGATGCAATTATGAACTGACAATTTCATAGCCTGTTTGTAATGAAGACGGCGATGTAGTCGGCATTTTGGATATCACCAAGGTTTTCCATGAAGCCCTCGCGAAGGTCGAGCGCAGCTCGTCAGCGTCCGAGAGACTGTATGCTGCTTTGAATGGCGTTCAATCGGAACTTGGCCCTGGCATGACAGCGAACCCGCAGGCTGCTGCTATGCTCGCTTATGTGGATGCGCTGCGCGAAAAGACCGCCTTGCCGGACCTGACGACCGTAATGGATTCACGAACGCAACCTGCGACCGTCCACCCGAAGACCACCGTTAAGGAAGCTGTGAAGCTCATGAAAGAGTACAAGACCACAGCAGTCTGTGTCATGGACAACACAGGCCCTGGCGGCAAGCCTGAAATCAAAGGCATATTCACAAGCAAAGATGTGGTGCTGAGGGTCATTGCAGCCGGATTGGAACCGTCGAGATGCAGTGTTATTAGGGTAATGACACCTCATCCTGACGTTGCACGGCCTACAATGAGTGTCCAAGATGCCTTAAAGAAGATGCATGGTGCGCATACTATTATGTGCCAAAAGAAAGCTGAACGTAAACTGACCCTCAGCCGGCCATTATCTAAATCTGCCTGTTGTTGAGGACGACGGTCGATTGGTGGCTATTGTGGATGTTTTGAAACTAACATATGCAACCCTTGAACAAGCAAGTTTGGCCAAATTATGTTAACTCTAATTCTGATCCGCTCGTTTTAGATGAATGCCATGAGTGCTGAAGCAGGGGCGACCGATTCTGCGGGTGGCCCCATGTGGGGACGCTTCTTTGATTCCATCGGGCAGAACGATAATGAATCCGCTATATCTGGCTCGAATATCCCCACAGACATTCGTACTCCTCCGCCCTACCCGGACTCGCCGACTAAAGGCAAGCCGCAATCGCCGGAAGTTCATCCCAACGACTCTGCTTCCGTCGTTGGTGAAGACGTGGACTCCGCAGCACCGGGGCGACACCCTGCCGTTGGCCTCTCATCACTTGGTGGAACAACGGCACAAGCTCTCCCTATCGACGACGGCACATTTGTGTTCAAATTCCGCACCCCGAGTGGACGCACACATCGTTTCCAAGCGCGAAATGATGATTCTGAAAACTTACGGGACATCATTTCGGGGAAGCTTAGTACCGACCCGTTCTTCGTGGACGCAAAGATTGATGAAGGCGAGCGTCCTGATCCGAATGACTTTCAACTTTCCTACACGGACGCAGATGGAGACACCGTTTTGATTACGTCTGACGCTGACGTCACAGATGCAGTAAAAATCGCACGTAACCAAGGCTCTGACCGAGTCGTACTATTCGTGCAAGGAAACAAGTCTTGGGATGACGCTGGCGCAAAGGAGAGCGTCGCCAAAGCGCAGCAAATTGCATCGGCGGCAGTGGAAACGGCGAAAGAAATTGACAAAGCGGACGCCGTGATACCCACAGCAAGCCCCGATTCTATTACATCTACGCCGGTCCACGTCAAAGCCGCCGATGACCTGTTCGGCATTCCAAGAGACCTGCTATTGCCCGCAAGCATTGGAGCCCTTGCCGTGGCTATCCTCGGCATATTTGCAATATCCCGTGCATCGAGATATTAGACTTGCACCCCTGTCCATTTACTACTCGCTTCCGCGGGGGTGTAAGCTTTCCGTATATCCTTGTTCATACAATACCTGGCCTAATCGTCGGACTCGCACTCTCATTACCTACGCTCGCTTCTCTTCCTAACATGAATCACACCTGTCTACATAGTTCAGAATTTTGAAGTAATGTTTGTGCACATCGAAAAGGCAGTCTGGTATCTCGCACGAAACATTTACAACCCTGAGGCAAACGACGCCCATGCTGAATGGATCCTGGAAAGGGGGTAAAATGGACCATACATGTGAAATGAAGTAAAAGGAGTCTAAGTCCTGCAAACCGAATTTGCCTGTGGATGCTACATGATGGTACACTTCTTCTTGCTCCGTGGTCCTTCCACCTGTCTCGGTGGTCCCTGCGAACCCAGCTCCGATTGTTTCGTCTGGCGCAAGGCGCGAACCAAATTCATGAACAACTCCTCGACGTTTGTAGCATCTTTTGCGGATGTCTCCAGAAAATTACATCCGAACGAGCGCGCAAGGGCTCGGCCCTCCTCTCTCGAAACTTCCCTCTCGTATGATTTGTCACATTTGTTGCCAACCAAGACAAATATGGGTTTGTTGCGCTTAACCCGAAGCATGAGTTGGCGGAAGACTTCGAGGCGCTCGAATGTTGATCGGGAAGCGATTGAATAGACGAGTATAAAACCTTGCCCCTCCCTGCGGAATGCTGAGCCGGGGAAACCCGCAAATAAGCGGAAAGCTACTCACCGTACCCATTGATCTCGTAATGTCGCGTACTCCTCTGTGTTGCCAACATTGGCTTACTGAGTGGGGGTGTGAATATGCTTACTCACCTTGGCCGGCAGTGTCGATGACTTCTACATAGCACATTCTGTTATCAACTACAAGTTGTTTCCTATAGGCGTCCTCTATCGTGGGGTCGTAAGTCTATAATAAGTACATTAGGAAGATCAGCGGGTTGGCAGGTCTCAAAGAGCGCGGCAGACCTCTGCGAGACATTGAGGAATACAATAGTAAGTGAGAGTGCCCAATGCGGTTCATTGACTTGCCACGTACCAACGAAACAATTGAGTGTGAACTTTTGAAGTCGATGTGAGAATGCGGGGAGCCAAAGAGAGGAGAATACATGAGGACTGACTTGGACTGCTAGGGCAGTTTTACCTACTCCTCCGTCGCCCAAAACCGCAACTCGCCAGCTATCCATGTGTTTCTAGTGCGCGTTCCGAGATTAAGGATGGTGGTGTGGTTGGTGAATGGGAAGAAGAGCACCTTATAATATAGCGGTGGACGTAACGAATGCGATCCTGTTCGGCGGGTGAGTTTTGTGGGATTGTTGTGGATATGAAGTGATGTGGACCTTCGGAGAGTAGATGTTGAGATGGTGGATGTCGTGCAAGATCGTCGAAAGGTCGTAAAGAGAAAGAAAGAGAAGACGAGGAGTGAGTGCGTACGGCGGCGGGACAGAGGCAGAGGGAGAGTCTGAATTGAGGGGTTACCGGTGCAAGTATTTGTACATAATTATTATTTATCTTATTTGCCGAATATTTCTTATTTCTCTTATTATCCCCTCCGCCCATCTCGCTCCCACATCAGGCACCCGTGTAACCAAAGTATAGCCCCCGCCCTAAAATCTCTCTATTCCATTCCCAACATCCTTCCCAGTCCACAAAGGACCCGAGGCCCGAGCTTTCGCCTTACCACCTTATAACACATGCCCTCCAACAAACTCACAGACATATCCACGCCAATAAACCCTCCTTTGGCATCCATCTTTACGTGAAAATAGCCTACTCCCAGTCCTCCAATCTTCACAACTCCACCAACGTGATATCTATCATACTGCTTGATCCGTGCCTGGCATATCGTTGTAATATGTCACCTATCCCGAATTCTCGATGCACATTTGACTGATCTCGTAGCTCCTACGCACAGCCACGCCTTTCTTGAACCCCCAGAAACATACACGCGGCGCAATCATTGTCTGATCGACCTCGCCACCCACTCGGCACGCCACAAGGGAGATCCTATGCCTCATTTCCTGTCTATATGCCTTCCAACCCGATGTGGCTGCTGCATGTACCAGGAATTCTTCCTTTTGTTTAGGGAGGGGATTAATCGCTCGCCATCCATACATTATCAAAATAGATTTTTCTGTTTTTCGACAGCACTTTCTAGACTCTCCGTCGGTTTGCCACGTCCGACGATATTACTCTTCCAAGACATCGCATTTAAGCCGCCAGATCCGCAATAGATAAGAGCTAGACTCTTCAGAACGGCGCGAAAGGCACCACACAGATCAGGCGGGTCATCGCCCAGCCCGATTCGAAACAGAATGTCGCTGCGGTCCAGCGCGCCTCCTGAAAAGGCAAGCCGCCAGAAAGAAGCGCTGATCGTCCACTGTGCTTTCATACGGACACGTAACTCAAAAAATGCCCTGTAGGCTGCCAGAATAATCCGTGACAATTTTGTCAATTCAGCCTTCAAAGCATGTGCCACCAACTTATGGAACAACTGCAGCGTTATTTTCCCTGGTAATACCAAGGCTATCCGGGAACGGAAAGTTTTCGAGCACATGGTTGTCAATAATCGCATGCCCCAATTATGGACTTTCTAGATGCTTTTCGCCTTTTCGGTTGACATCAGTCTCGGGGTGGCCGCAGCCCGAGGCTAAGTGCGAGGACCTGCTGTACCGGCGGTCGAACACCCTTTGTCCAACAGCCGAAATGAGATATTGAGGTGTCGGAGCGTTAGCGCTATGCCTCATGTTTTCCTGCCCTACGAAAACGTGCCGGTGTAACTTCCTTTGTGTAGATAAACTGTTGTAAAGTCCTTCTCATGCCGTCGGCGCCAAGCCTGTATTGGGGATCAAGCTTAAAGCTTACTATCCATTCGCAGTCCATCGTTTCTTCGTAGAATAAATCATTTGGGGACTCGCCACCAAAAGTCACATGCGCAGAGAACCTTCATTCTCTATCCACGCGACGTGGATTCTCTCGGCCCGTAACCCGCACAGAAATATTTCTTTCACATTCTGCAACGCATTTGTGAATACGCAAAATACTCAACGCTGTAGCTCTGCAGTGTTCGGCTTGCATACGCTCATTTAGCATGATTTGCGTCTTATTACCGCCGGTCACGGATTTGGCATAGGGGCCGGATCCTGCGGACACGGAGTGTCTTTGATAATTAAATCCCCACGGGGATGAGCACATCCCGCTGCGATTGTCTGATAGCCACCACGATGCGGCGATCTACCCGTAGAACATGCAGGTAGATTGAAGCAGGTTGAAAGGTTAATGCCAACCGCCACACGGAGATACCATCTTACCTGCCTGAGGAAAAAATATTCTGCTACCACGACAAACCCTGACATAGACAATTGAGTTGGAGACTCAGTTCTGACGAATTACGTTCTGTAGCAGCTCTATCTGCGGTGGAGATTCCACGATTCGCCGGAACGTAGACAACATTAATGTGTGACCATGGTTCGCCTCTCACACTTTAGTTAGCCATATATCGCTGACCATTCAATTCAGTTATTCCACCACACTTGATCGTAACAAACCGAAGCTCAAGCGTCAAGCAACTGAAAAGTTTATCTGAGTATATGCACCTGTGACAGCTGGTGTGACGCATGAGGTGCGTGATAAAATTTCGGTCGTTAAGCTCCAAGATTTCCGACATGTCCCCGACCATTGTCATTCATCAGTAAAGAAATAACTCGGCGCTATCAGAGGGCTTTGATGACCTAACATGCATCAGTTGACACGACGACGGATTTCCAGACTGAGATTGGCGGTGCTGGAGAAGGTGATCCGGACCCTCAGAACAGTGATCACAGGATCTTAAAAGGTCGATTTGAATTACAAAATACATATAATTACTTTACTGATCGTGGCAACGCGACAGGGAGCGATAACAGAATGGGTGGTCGGTGGTGGTGGTGGTGATACTGCTGTTTCTATGGACGTGGTGATTTTTATGTGCAAAACAATGGATGGGACAAGTGTATCGTTCAGGGTGGTGGATATCGGTTGGCAAGGTGAGGGAAGGCGTGCATGGTGCCGGTGGGGGGTATTTTCGTGGCTAAGCACGAATCTGAAGAAGAGCTTTGACAAGCAAGGAAAGGTCAGACTACGCAGTACGAATGATGGCATAGTACCCACCAACAGAGCAGACCCAAAGAAAAAATCAGTCTTGCCTGCTGAACTCTGCTTGTGTAAGGTTCAACACAAAAAAGCTTGCTTTAAAATCCTGTGGTGGCTCGATGAGCTTAACAGGTTTCTGACCACCTCCATTCTGTTGTTTTTTCTTCCCCCCTGCTGGATCCACACGATTCTGATTTTGCACACCAAGGGGTGTCGATTTTGGTTGTTCTATCGAGGAAGAGATTGACGGAAACGGTCTGAGTGGTCGTGACGGAGGAAATGATGGCGAGCGCTGGGGAATAGTGACTTGGAGACTAGGCGCTGGCTTCGCTGACGTGTTGGAGGCTAGTGGTGATGACACGGAGGGTGGACAATGTGCGTGATGGCGAGCTGGGGGGATCACGGAAGCTGAAACGCGTAAATGAGGACCATTGTTCGCGACGTAGAGAGACGGACATACTCATGATGTCAAGAACGCAGGAAAATATAAAGGAGGTATGAGAATACGAGAAAGTGTGATGTTGGGATGTCGAGGACAAGGGAGGAATTACATCTTCGTTGGGGTTACTATCATTCATTGAAACTGCTCGTTGGGGATTCGGCAAGCCGGTAACGTCAGCTTGATTACAAAATCATTACCTACTACTGACGTACTTCAGCCTTAACTTTCAACAAGACCAAACACTCTCGCACAACGCATTTCGCGGAGTGTACAGTGGATCAGTACAACTCGGCTATTAGCCGAGCACGTGAGTTGATGGCCGCGCCGGGTCGGAGATGCGCCGTTTCCGCGGCGTGCGACTTTGTAAATAATGAATAAGAACGACATTTGAAGTGCGGGGCGGGCTCGTCGACGGCAGTGATGAGCGCGCCACCGTCCGAGCCGCGAAAACAATTCCTAATTTAAATATAGATGATGTAACACTTATTCCCGGCATTTTTGGAATAAATGCAAAAAATCAAATGGTATTCGGCGCATTATGAAGCCCACCACATCGCATATACCGTCCGAAAGACGTTGGTGCCGTCCCGAACGTCGCTGGGA